>JZKD02S0656456.1:340902-351703 GCA_000966675.3 Picea glauca | reverse complement strand
AAAAGGGCTTAAAGTCAACTCCAGGGGGGTTCCTTTTTCGTGTAACCATATCGAGCCCGGAAAAGAGATAAAACAACGCTCGATCACATTCTAAGTTTTTCACAAGTGCTAGAACAGATGAAAGTCACTTGAGGTTTTGAGATTAAAACCATAGAAAACCAAATAAACACTCCATACTTCAAAAAAATTTGGATCCATAATCGTCTCGTTAGGTGCCTGCAAGTCATTTCCTCACTTTTGCATTAGTAATTAGGGTTAAATGGGCAAAATAATGAAATAAAAATGAAAAAACCCACTTTTAACATAGTAAAAAGTGAATAAAACAATTTTACAACTCATTTTTACCATATGTTTTTATCCATTCACCATTTTTAGTGCAAAAATTTCGATATTACCTCCAATCTTCATCGCCAATTTCGGGGAGCTCCAGGGCACCATTCCGCGAACCGTTTGGACCAAACTGGTAGGTGGTCAATTCCTTGGCTTTGCATGGTCTTATTTTATGATTTCATTGGTTAAAATTGAAGTTTTTTGGCCAAGTTTTGAAACCCTATGTGCGCGAAGGATTCCCGCAGGCTACCCATACGAGGCCTGCAGGAAGTCCTTATTCCCGTAGGCAAGCTTAACGTAGGGTGCGGGAAACCCGCACTGTGTAATATACCTCACCTGCGAACAGCACAGAGTTAAAATTTTGTGCCATATTTTGATCAATAAAAACCAATTTCTTCATATTTCAAGATTACTAATTGTCTTAATATGATCTCCATGCAGGTTAATAGTCACACAATGGTGCTTGAGTGGAGGGAATGTGAGCATGAAGAAGATAATACTGCTACCGAAAATCACCCCCAAACTATTTCCGCTCTAAGAAATTGTGGACTTCTAAAGTATTTCCGGATACCGGGCATGAGAGCCCAAGTTCGTCTATTGTAACATTTGGTTCGGATGTGGGATCCAGATCAACAGGTCTTTAATGTGGGTGCCCATACTTTAACGATTGATGTTGAAGATATCTATTTCTTTACTGGTTTGTCAAGATGGGGTTCCCATGTCATCTTGACTGGTAACCGTAGAGGCGGTATGAAGATGAGTGAGTACTGTCGAGAGTATTGCGTACCGGAGGCGGAGAAACAAAAGGGAAAGGTGGCTATTTGGGGAGTGACCGATATCACTCTCCGTAGCATTCTGTTTACTGTAGCTCGTATGGCAGGTAGTGTGGCTCCGCATATGGCTCTATAGAGCTACTTTCAATATGCCCTTGAGTGTCTTGAGCCCCGAGTTTTCAACTGGGCTGATGCAGTACTTCGCAATCTCAAAAAACAATTGACAAAGAGTAGGCGCGGAGATCTCAAGCAATTTGGTTATGGATCACTGTTAGTATCCTTCTTCTGCGAGAGAGTCCCCATATACAGGCTTCAGGTAGATTGGCATTTCCCGGGTCCCAGGGATCCACGGATGCTACGTTGGTGCCAGCTCATGGCTAGGCACGTGACAGGACCCATCGTCAGATATGATGATCGTTTCTTCGACTGGCTCCAAGGCCAGGTTGTGATGATAGAGGACTATGCATATGCTGGCTTGGAATTTCGAGGTGATCCTGATATTGTCCTCCCTGAAGACGCACAGTGGGGAAACATTGGTAAGAAGTACACCAATCTTTTTGACTTTTAGATGTTTTTGTATTTTCATCATATTAAATGTTTTTGGTTTTGTAATTTTTCCGAAGACTAACACCAATATTGTATTGATAACACAAATGTTGGGGCCTACAGACCGACTGGTAGCTCTCTTGTTCAGTGACGAGGAGAAGCAGTAGTTCCTGTCCCTCAGTATGCAGAGGATTACCTTACTGTGGAGCAGAACTTAGAGGGCTTGATTCATGATGTTCCAGAAATGCCTCTGGAGGAGATCTCACGACGTGATCAACGTCATACCGTGGGAGTTTCTGCCTCTATGGGTCGTTTGCTCCGCAGAGTAGCCAGGAATTTAGCATGTTATCGTGAACATCATTGATGTCATGATATCGTTATGTAGAAGCTATGAGCTTCCATTTTTGATATTTTGGTCTTCGGACTCATTTTGTAAAAACAAACTTTGATCGTTATATATATATACATGGTTCCTACCGGCTTACTTTACATGTGTGTACATTTTAATGTGTTTGATTTATAAGTGATTTAAATGCCTGTCCAATACATAATTAGCTAACGCATCTATCAATGTATTAAGACAGATACTAAATGAGCTAAGGAAGCACAACAAATTGTCTCTTCTAAAAACCAGAAACCCTCCTTTATTCCTCACACTAAACCAATAAATCCCACTCCTCCTTCTACTCCACTAAAGATCCAAAAAATGACCAGGGTTGAAATGGCTGAATGCAAGCTCAAAGTCCTTTGTTATAATTGTGATGAAAAATATTTTCCGGGACACAAGTGTAAGGAACAAAATATTTTTATGGAAATCTCGAAGGATGTTTCAGAAGAGGATGTTGAAGCTCCCCTTGTGTCTGAGTCACCTGAACCCTCCGACATTACCCCTCTTTCAGACCCTCCCGAAGTAGAACCAATCATTTCCCTAAATGCTCTCAGGGGCTTCTCTGCTCCCCAAACCCTCAAACTAATTGGCTACATCAAGCATAGGAAGGTCATCATTCTTTTTTACAGTGGAAACTCCCATAATTTTATTCATCGTCGCATTTCCCAAGAAACTAATTTCTATATCTGCGCAGTCAATAATTTCCAAATCATGATTGCCAATGGAGGGTCCATGAAATGTGGAGGGCGTTGTGAAAATGTGCATCTCCAAATTGGTGACTGCCACCTGAAATATCATATGTTTTCTATCGACATGGGTGGTTGTGACATTGTGTTGGGTACAGACTGGCTAAGGACTTTGGGTCCCATTATCATGTATTTTAAGGAATTAACCATGAAATTCGACCAGGAGGGCTACCAATATAAGTTCCAAGGCGTCACCACTAGTTCCCTTGAGATAATTAGTTCCCATTGCATCGAAAATATTCTCAAAAAAGGTAATTCGAGCATTATTTCCCAACACCATGCCATACAAGCAACTGAGACACCCTCTGTGTCGCAAGACCTCCAATCCATCCTCTCTAAACATCAAGTGGTTTTTTCCACTCCCTAGGGACTCCCTCCTTCCCGTGGTGTTCATGATCATTCCATTCCCCTTGTTCGAGGAAGCCTTCCTCCCAATATTCATCCCTATCGTCACCCCTTTTCCCAAATAAATGAAATCTTCTCCTGTGGTCAAAATCATGAAGAAAGAAGGCTCTTGGCGCATGTGTCCTGATTTTCGCGCCCTCAACAAACTAACCATTAAAGACAAATTTCCCATTCCTGTCATTGATGACCTCTTGGATGAATTGAGTGGCGCATAGTTATTTAATAAACTTGATCTTCATTCTGGCTACCACCAGATCCGTATGAAAGAGGCATAAATTCCCAAGACTGCCTTTAGAACTCATGAGGGCCACTATGATTTTTTGGTCATGCCCTTTGGTTTGTGTAATGCTCTCTCCACTTTCCAAAGCCTCATGAATCATGTCTTCCATCCTTTTCTCCATCATTTTTTCTTATTTTTCTTTGATGATATCCTCATCTATAGAAAAACTTGGACAAACCATCTTGCTCATGTGGATCAAGTTCTCCATTTACTCTCTCAGCACCAACTTTTCATGAAACAATATAAATGTGCTTTTGGCACCTCATAAGTTGAGTACTTGGGTCATCTTGTTGGAAAGAACGATGTCAGGGTGGATCCTAAAAATATTGAAGCTATGCAAGACTGGACTCACCCAAAGAATATGAAAAGTTTGCATGGATTTATGGGCTTAACAGGTTATTATCACAAGTTTTTTAAGAATTATGGAAATATTGTGACCCCTCTCCAGTCAAACCTTGAATATGGCCATGTACACCACTCCAGTCCTAGCACTTCCTGATTTCAAAAATACGTTTGTCCTATAATGTGATGCTTTATGGAAAGGAATTGGTGGTGTATTTATGCAAGAGGTTCGGCCTTTGGCCTTTACCAGTAGACAACTGTCTAAATGAAATTTGGGCAAATAAATATATGAAAAGGAAATGTTGGCTATTTTTCATGTCGTTGATATTTGGCGCCCTTATCTATTGGGGAAATGCTTCCAAATTAAGACAGATCATCAAAGCCTCAAGTATTTTATGGAAAAATGCATCTCCTCCCTATAGCAACAAAAATGGGTGACTAAGCTCTTTGGTTATGATTATGAGATTATTTACAAGAAAGGAAAATACATTTTGGTTGTGGATGCACTTTCCTGAAAGTGTGAAGATGAAGGGTCCCTCTTTTATCTCTCCTTCATTGTACCATATTGGCTCCAAGTTGTTTTCTAGGAATGGCTACACGATCCCAAAAGTTCACATCTGATACAACAATTTCAATCCAATTCTCCAGTTTTCCCAGGGTACTCTTGGCTCCATGATGATCTTTGATATAAAGTTTGTTTATATTTAAGTAAACAGTCAAACCTTAAATCCATGGTACTTTCTTAGCTTCATGCTACACCCACAGCTGGGCACTCAAGGTTTACCAAAACATATGACACAGTCAAACGTTCTTTTTTCTGGGATGGTATGAAACAAGACATTTGTAATTTTGTGGTTGAATGTGATGTGTACCAACGCAACAGGGGTGAAACATTCAAATATCCTAGCACACTACAACCACTTTTGATTCCACCTTCTATTTGGAGGGATATATCTATAGATTTTATTGTAGGCTTACCTAAATCGGGAAATAAATCAGTCATCATGGTGGTCGTTGATCTCCTTTCCAAGTATACTCATTTATGTGCTCTTCAACACCCATTTACAATAGCCACTATGGCTCAATGTTTCATGGATCAGGTCTTCAAGCTTCATGGCATGTCACATTATATTGTTTCTGATCGCGAGCCAAATTTCACCAGTAATTTTTGGCAAGAACTATTCAACATACAAGGCACCCAATTGCATCTCAACACAACTTATCATCCCCATATTGATGGTCAAACTGAAGTTGTCAACAAGTTTTTGGAAACATATTTGAGGTGTTTTTCATGTGGGCTCAATGGTTACCACTAGATGAATGGTGGTGAAACACTTCATACCATAGAACTACCCGCATGGCTCCTTTTGAAGCAATATATGGACAAAATCCACCTTCAATTCTCTCATATTTACTAGGTGTCTCGAAGGTCCAGGCGGTTGACCAAATGCTTGCAGTTCGAGAGGCTATTCTCCGTACCCTCAAAGAGAATTTGGTCATGGCCTAGAATCACATGAAGCAACAAGAATATCAAGGTCTCTCTGAACGTCAATTTGTAAAAGGGGATTAGGTATTTCTTTGACTGAAACCTTACAAGCAAAATTCCCTCAAGGCTGACCATTGTCAGAAACTGGTGCCCAAATTTTATGGCCCTTATATCGTTCTCAAGCATCTGGGACAGGTGGCCTATAAGTTAGCATCGCCCAGTTATTCTAAGTTGCATCTTGTTTTTCATGTTTCCTTGTTAAAGAAGGTGATTGGAACTAAGTACCAAACTCGAACCAACCTTCCTGAGTTGGAGGAAGAAGGCTCCATTTGGCTACAACCAGAAGCAGTTTTGGACCAGCGTGAGCGTCGCCTATGACATCAAACCATCAAGGAAGTGTTATTCCAATGGAAAGATACAACCCCAACAAATGCCACTTGGGAACCAGCTACAATTCTGCAACAATTTCTACATCTCAAGCCTTGAGGACAAGGTTGTTTTTAAGGGGGAGGAAATGTTAGGGACCTAACCCCTCACGTAAGTAGAATAATATATTTCAATGTAATAAAGGTCAATATTAATAAGGTATAGCAATAAGAATGAATAAGTCGAATGTAAGAAGACCTAATAGAAGCTTTCACTTCTAGAAGTATCTTCCTCTAGATGGTTCTTTTGATAGACATATTTAGTATAAATAGGAGTCGAGGGTATGAGAACTGTTGTCTTGGATATTATTGTAATATATCTTTGCTCGACTAGAGGTTGCCCCCTCAAAAAGGAAAGTGAACATTTCTCTCAGTAATTGAAGTTCTCTTTCTGGTTTTATTATGTTATCATTTCAGTATTATTGTGGTGTTGTTCTAGTTATATTGGTGTTCATCTGCCATTTCTAGCATTTTATTTTTATTCTGCATAATTTTTATATCTAGAATATTACACATGATCTCAATAGGGATGAGGTAGGCATGCCCATACTCATTGAGATAACTCATGATAATGAATATAATGGTGCACCCATTAGAAATGTGCTAAATTGGTGATACAAAATGATGTCTCAAATAAAATATGGTGCTGGTAAAATATGGATATATTACAATACAACGAGATACAAAATCATGTATACATATCCCTAGGTAAAAATTCCTAGGTCTACATCATAACTACTGTTGATCTAGGTACAAAAGAACTGATTTCCCCTCCCTTGGGGGATGGGGTATGGAAACAACTTGAGAAGACCTACTGAACAGAAAATGGGCTCCAAAGATATGAAATGAGCTAGCTAAAAGAAATCTCAAATTGAGGGTTATGAGAATATAAAAACTGATCCAATAAAATCTCAAGAACTACATCTAAGGTTGGATCATGGATACATGTATGAATATCAACAGTGCAAGGATAAGATGAGGTCGAGTATGTGATATTGTACTAAATCCAAGAGAAATGAGGACTATATCAGCTTGGTCCAAGGTAACCCATCAAGGATATGGATAGGTACCAAGGTACAAAAGACTAACACATATAATAAAAGTGATGATATCGATAGGGGGAAGTCCATTGGTGCCTAAGAACAAAAATGATTCCTTAGGCCCAAGATCCAAAGTACAAGAAGTGGAACTATATCTATGGAAGAAAAAGACGATACCAAAACATGTGGGGGATAGTCTGAAGGGAAACACCCTCTTGAGGTTTGATGCGAATCACACATGTACAAGAAAATGGTACAATCAACTGGATCATTAAGCTATCAAGTGTATGATTCTAAATTGTGTGATGATGATATGAAGTCAAGAACATGAAAAAAAACCAATTCAAAGAGAACTAATGAATCACCTTTCTTGGTCTGAGGCACCCACCAGTGATGAATATGAGTCCAAGGTACATAGCCCTCTAATATAGACCACTAGAATATAGATTTTGAAGTTGATAGGGAAATTCCCATGGGGAGCAACACAATATGGAATCCTTGAATCTAGCACGAGGTATAAACCAAGGTGTGATTGAAAGATACCGAAACCAAAAGGAAATGGAGAAGGAAATGAGAGGGGGACTCAAGACTTCCCTTGTTTAGAGAATAAATGCAGGTCTGACCTTGTAGTGACTAAAATCATTCCATGTGGAATTGTTAATTACTAGGAACATGGATTCTCAAGGATAGATAAGTAAGACACAAGGACAACTAGATTTCAAAGCTGGGAAACATGAGATGGCCGGTACAACTCACGAAGGTAATAAAAACTATAACAAGACTTAATGTGGCACTAAACAGATTCCATGGAACATAAAGATGACTCATCTCAAATTCTCTAAACAAGGGAAACACAAGGAATCTTCCAAAAATTAAACCGACTATTATAAAATCCAAAGGCCCTCCTCATATTGCTAAAGTGGGTGCTAGGAGGAAAGGGTAATATATGTAGTACCAAAAGGAGAATACAAAAAATATAACTAATGTGTCAAGAGATAAAATATCAATATAGAATTCCAATAGGTTGAAACCAAGTGGGGATATATATGGGAAATGAGGAGATAAATTCCCCAGAAAAAAACCAGATGGTGGTAATTCAAAAGGTGAAAACTTAAAATGTAAGTGATCAATAGTAGGAACATTAATGGAAATCACCACGAGGGTGGGTGAATGGTGGATTAACAATAAATAAATGTCACTATATGGGTGAAGCATATGGCTTATGATACATGAAAATCCAACAAATCCCAATCATAAATGGGGAAGTCCAGAGGGTATGCTTGTCAAAATGATGAGAATAAATGCACATGGCTCAAATATGGTATCTATACTAACTAGACTCCCAATACTTGCTAAAAACTTAATTTCCACCCTATAGGGCCAACAGGGAATCCAATAGAAGATGAAATCCAAGACACATCTCTAGCTTAGGATTTGGGCCATTTTTTGGGTTGTCATGAGTCATACATGAGACAACAAGCGATGATTGTCATTGGTTAGTTATAGTGCAAAAAGTGATGACCTCCACAACCTTCTATATTTGTGGAGTTTCGAAGAGGAAGAAAAGGTATGAGTTGTTTCTTTGTGTAATGATCCTTGGAACTCACATCATTTGAGTATCCATTGGTCTCTAGAATATCTAGAAGCTCTCCCAAGCCTCTTCCAAGGATATGTATAAAGAAGGAAAATATTGAGCAAGAGGAGGAAGAATCATTTATATAGTTATGCTATCCAAATATAGAGGAGCGTCTCCATCTACATGAATTGTGGTCATGTTTCCTAGCTTGGTTTAAGACTTGAGGAGGATTAAGTAGAAAGGAGCGAAGGGGAATGCATCTAAACCAAAGTTATGATAGCCTTGATTTATTTCTTGCATTTCCATTAATAGATCATTGGTTTTCCCCTAAACATGTTTATATCTTGTTTACAAATATTTAGATCCGATATCATGTGTGCACGGATCAAGATAGATATGGTAGATTTAGATTTCCTAACATTAAAAGAGAAAGTAGATCGATATTTGTTTATCTCCTTGTGTGCATGAAATAAATTGCAGGAGCTAGACTTCGATCTTTGGAGTTGCATCAGCCAATATGTGTGGATAAATATCGATTGAAAATGTATGGTC
Organism: Picea glauca; assembly: GCA_000966675.3. NCBI lineage: Eukaryota > Viridiplantae > Streptophyta > Pinopsida > Pinales > Pinaceae > Picea > Picea glauca. The sequence goes on along the minus strand of JZKD02S0656456.1, from coordinate 342,814 downwards.
ACCACCCTTCTTGGTTAAAAGGAAATAAATCCACTTAGAACTAGGAAATCCATAGAAATATAGCCCTCCATCTGTCTAGGATCAGTAGGCATATCCTAACGAGATCTTACTGTCCACCTATGATATTTTATCCATAACATAACTGGTGACTCCACTAGGGAATAATATTTGATTCTTCTCTAGTTTAGAATCCCTTGCCAATTATCCTCTATTTATGTTTGTGATTTAGTTTATGTCTTCCATGTTTATTTGTTAGAGTTTAGATCTCTCAAATATGATATATTTGAGACAAATATTTCTTTTCATTTTTTTTGCAATCGTCACTTGTTGTTATTGTCATGCGACGAATCACTGGTTGTAGGTATTATATCCCGCGACGATCCCTGTAAACAGGAAAAATTGCATAATTGTCATATTTTTTTGAATTGGATCTAACTCCTATGATCTAAAAAATATTTGATTGATCTATACTATCAAGATCTTGCCTCCGATCGAGTCTTACTATCACAAAAATTTACTTCAATTTATGTTTGGAGTGTGTTTGTGTGGATTGCTTGATTAAATTTGTTTACTATCTATTGATCCATTGAAGTTGGGAAGTAAACCCAATAGATATGAATAGATCTGGTAGTGCCTTGTATTGGTTATGTTTGGTTTGTTTGTCCTCTTGTGACTAGTTCCCATTACTAAATTCATTCCTTCTGAGTTTTGGGTTGAGATCTCGTGTAGACATTGGAGTGTTCGAAGGGGCATCACTACCAATATCACACTTCCCTTGTTTTCTCATTCGTTGGTTTTCCTTTTGCATATTATGTTCTTGATAAGATTAAGAAATGTTTTCATTACATTTGGAACAATAATTTTGGTTTGCATGCATACAATCTTTTGAAGAATTAGAACAAAAGTTCATTGGTGAAGTGTTTGGTTTGAGTTCTTGTAAGGATTTTGTATCTGATTTGTTTGTATGGTTGCTTGGTCTTTGATATTTCATTTTGAAGTTTACGAAGAAAAAGAAAAAGCATATTTCCCTCCCATAGCTAGAATTAATTAAAGTGAAGAAATTGCATTGAAATCTTTTCATTGCTTTGGTTGGGTCAATTGTTGAAAACACCATAAAGGATTCATTAATTCCCCTTTGACATAAGCAATGAACATAAAAATAATTGCATAATCTAAAATCTATTATACACTTTTCTTTCTTAGTGAACCAACATTAGATAGGATTAGGGCCTTGGAATAGGATTGGAGAGTGAACTCTCCAAGGCCACCAAAACAAAACCTAGAGTCATTAAAGAGTGAAAATCCCATATTTTCAACCAGTGTCTTGGGAAGCTCTTTGTTATAGTCCAAAAATGACACATCTATGCATCCAAGATATTGGCCAATCCATTTGCATACTTTACCAAAAATATTGTTGAGCTTCCTTCTAAAAAACCATTTTTTAGATAGTGTACGTACCTTGTTGCACTAATAGCCTGCATACACACGTGTGTTGCATGCTAGTTATCCCACGTACATATACTTTTTGCATGCTAGTTATCTCATATTTACCTCCAAAAGTTGCAAAAAATATTAAATTGCATAGAATTCGACAGAGTTTATGGGCTATGGAGGGTTTCCTAACCATTTTACCCCTTGTAGCCCGTCCCCAAATTGAATAACCATATATTTCTCATATAAAAACAGGCCTTGGGTTGTCATTTAGACACATAAACAAGAGAATAAGAAAACTTTGCCAAAATCCATTCCCTTTCATTTCCCAAGATTTGCATCTTGCTCTGAGTTTTAGCCTCAGCTTTCCCCTCCAGCCTTTCTCCCTATGCAACCCTTCCCCCTTCCCTTGATGGTATGTTGGTTGTGAGAATATAATGTGGGATTGATGCACTTGGAGCCACGACAGAGGAGCTCAGAC
>JZKD02S0656456.1:305859-336368 GCA_000966675.3 Picea glauca | reverse complement strand
TTAAAGCATGAGTTGTTACATTGTTTTTACACTAGATACAAAATCAAAGATTCTATAGCTTGTCTTAAATTAGTTTATGAGATTTTTAATTAGATTTTTATTTTATTTTCAGGTCTCAAGAAAGAACATGAAAGATATCATATACAATGTTGGTTCATTGGAGGATCATGAAGTATTTCTGATTTGAAAATAGTTTATGTTTCAAACAATGAAGAAAGTATTTTTTAAAATTGTTATGACAAAAATTTTCTAAGTTTTTATAAACATTATTGTTATAAACTCAAGTTAGGATTTGGTTTTAAGATACTCTATTTTGGAAGATATATCTATATCCTGTGGATATGGGAAGTAGATCAACTTAGTGTTTAAATACTCTATTAAGATTTGATATGAAGGGATTGGAATTCTGGAGAATGGACTATAGTTTATTTTAAAGAAGGATATGAATGAACACTTTTCTAAATGGATTTCGTCCTAATAGTAAAGTGTTTTAGTACGAGTCAGTCATATTTCTTTTCATATTCTTCTAAAGCTCAAGATATGTGTTGATCTAATTATCTTTGATTTGTTTGTCATTACATACCTTGATGTCTTTCCCTTTTGTTCATATAATACTCTCTTATTCCAGTTTATTATGATCTATATGAAATATCATTTATAAGACAAATATCTCAATGTTTTAAGTTAATTCATATGTTTTGAATTTGTTATAACCAATTATAGTGATTGGAGTTTTTTTCCCTCTCTGTGTATTGAGTCATAAATGTCATATGGGATCATATCACATATTGTCTTTATGTCACCTGCAAATAACATATGAATCTTTCAGTTACCTGAATTTCTTTGTGTAAGATCACAAATCATGCTACTTTGTAATTTTCTTGCCATAGATTTCTCTTTGGCAAATAGGTTGCTAGAGCATATCTCACACAAGAAGACATAATTACAGTTTGATTTTAGTTGTTGATCAATAACAAGTTAGCTTGTCTTTTATTAGTTTAGTTTGTTTATTTTTATCGAATGAATGAGAATTAAAATTTAAACTTAAACTGCTTTTCCCATTTAAGTTACATTATTAGAATTTGCATTCATTCATTTTCTTTTGTGTGAATTTTCTTTAATTAAATTAGTAATTAGTCTTGTATGTTGATCTGGTACTTAATTGTTTTTTCAACAATTAGTTTCACAAGGCTATATAAAAACCTTGTGTGTGTGTGTGTGTGTATATATATATATATATTGTAGATTGATGTACATAAATATGTGTATATCTAATGTAAATATAATGTACGTAGTAGATAATTAAGTTAGTTATTTTATTTTATAATTTAGATTAGATCCCTATATCGGCCAACAAAGTTGTTAAACTCGTCAGGGTGAGTCATCCCAAACGACTTAGGTTACATAGACAACTTCATACCGGGCGTACCCTCACAATTTATGGTGTGTTCACATATCCCCATTAACAAATGGTGCTAGAAGGAGGGCCAACTGGATATTAATGGAACAAGGGGGTCAAAAGACACCTCCTAATAATCTCTCCCCAGTTATAATTTGTAGTCACTCAAACTCTACTATTGTACCCAATACAACCACTACATATGAATCCCAACCTATTATTCTCATCGAACCTACAAAACCGCTTCTTTAGGGAATTGATGTACAAGAGATTATCCAAAATTCTTGTCAATCAATAATAATAACCCAAGGCACATTGGCCAGACTTAGACAGTTCAGTGAACAATTACATCGACCCCTTTATTTTTCTAATCAAGAAGAAGATACTCTTCCCATCGGTACACCCAATTATGCATTGTGAGATATCTTGGTTGATCCATCAGAAGCACTCATTCTAAGTGTTGGGGGATATGGACTTCCTCCTTCACCACCTGACCCTTCTTCACCTCCTTCAAGAGGATATTCCTCTGACGAGGAAAGTTCATCATATGAATATTTTCAAACCTCTAAAACTTCACATAATCCATCTTTAATGGCTAATCGAAATAACCCCGCCATGCCTTGGCTTGACCAAGATGTTGTGGCAGTACCAAAACCCCAACATCCTTTACCCAAACATCCTGAAACATGGTTACCTAAGTTTGATACCGATTCTAAAAAATCAATCGAGGATCATATAAAAAAATGCATGTTGGTTGTTAGGCTTAGAAATGTTGAACATGAAGACGTTGTTTGTAGGCAGTTTGCCTATACCTTTGAAGGAAATTCCTCCACATGGTACTTCGCACAACAACCTCAAACTATTTTTTCCTGGGATAAATTAGAAACCTTTTTCTTAGAAAAGTTAGGGGATGACAAATCTCTGGAAGTTCTAGTTATGGAATTATCTAGCATGAAGATGAATCACAAAGAAAAGGTCAAGGACTTTAATCAGATATTCCTTACACTCAAAAATAAGATCCTCGCAGATTCCATGCCTGCTGAAAACTTGATTATTGCTTACTATGCTAAATCTATACATCATAATGCAACTATGTGGGTTAAAATGTCTAAGAAAAATAATACATTAGAAGCTTTTGAAGAGGCAGTCCTCATTGAAATGGACATTCTTAGTTTGAAGGATAAGACAAACCCTGAAGTTGAATGAACTTCTTCCTCTAAGAAGAAGATAGAAATTATTACCAAGCCTCCTTTAAATAAGAAAGAGAAAGAACCCTTAGATATGGAGAGCTTACATAAATATTTTCAAAATTTATCTAATCATGTTATAGATTTGAAAATATTTGCAGAGGAAGGATCTTCAAGTAAAGGAAATTATCGACCACCTTTTAGAAGAGCGCTTCTAAATCCTCCCAATAGATCAAACCCTCTGGATCAAGGTATGATTTTAGAAGGATTACACCATGCTTTACAATACATATTGGATAGAGATGATATTTATGTTGTTGTCCCACCTAAACATCAAAATGATGCAGAAAATGAGGATGAAGAAATACCTGATGAAGGAGAATCATCTCCCCCAGTTTTTGGGCATCTTTTAGACAATGTTTTTCAAGCTAAATTTGAAACTGTCCATAATAACCAACATCCTTATAATACTCATAGTAAAATTCAGTCTAAAGATCAAAATAAATTTGCACCTGAAGAAAATAAGAATACAGTATCAAAACAATCAAGACAGGTTGAAACATCAAAAAAATCTGCTTTCTTTGATCTAGACTCTGATCCTATTTAGGACCTTAAGAGATTAAAAGAAAATATATTGATTTATGAGCCTCTTAATTTTCCTCCCATCCAATAGAAAATATTACGAAGCATAGCCGATAATAGTAAAAAGAAAGATCCTCTGCACAAAAACTCGACAGAAAATAACATTAATAAAAGAAAGGATGTTGTAGACATGAAATTACTTGAAGACTATAATAAAAAGAAGGATGCTCTGGATGAAAGCGTAGGAAATGTAGATAAAATATCCTCAGATACAACACATAAAAATCAACATATTTCTTCTCCCACACCACGAAAAAATGTACCACCGTTTCCGTTAACATTTGAAATCTTCAATAGAAACGTGCATAATTGTATGGTGGATTATGGGGCTTCATCAAATGTGATGCCTTTATCAGTTTGTCTAAAGATCAATGTTGATGTTAAACCTTCTAATTTGAAAATCATTCAGCTGGACATAACTAATATCATAGTGGTTTGTGATATTAAAGATGTATTGATCAGATTATTATCTAACCCAAAAGTGCACCAGATAATCGACATAGTAGTCACGGATATTCCAGAGGTATATGGCATGCTCCTGAGTAGAGATCGGTCTGAAAAATTGCATGGTTATTTTTCCACAGATTGGTCTCACTTATGACTACCGGTAAATGGTCAGCCAAATAAGCTTAGAATTAACAGGTAATGCTATCTAAAATACACAGTTATAGATCTAAATGATTCAAATGAACCTTTTGTCCCTAGTGTGAATGCATTAGAAAGTCAAGTTATGAACACTTTATTTGGGAATTTTGTGGCTGAACTATCTACTATTACAGACCTTGATCAACAATCTGAAATATCAGTCTGCATTCAAGCATCAACCTCTAAACATGATGTAAATATTGTAAACAGTTGCCAAAATGATGAAATTTGGTCTTTATACTTTGAGGGCCAAAATCACGTGAAGGAGTTGGTGTTGGTTGTTTATTGATATACCTAAAGGTAATAAGACATTCATTTCTTGTATATTAGAATTTGATTGTACAAATAATACGACAGAATATGAAGCTCTCCTGTAGGAACTCAAGAAATCCATTGACCTTGATGTCCAAAGCCTAGTGGCATTTGACGATTCTGAAATTGTAGTCAAACAAGTGGAAAATTTTATTCATTGACTATTTGTTCACCTAAAAAAATACCAGACTGAGGTATGGAGCTTCATTAATGAATTTCTCACTTTTAACATAAGTTCTATTCCTAGATCTAGTAATTTTGAAGTAGATTTGTTCGCAAATGTAGCATCAAAATTATTACCCGCTGAAGGCTTCTTAGCTAATTCATTTTCTGTTGAATTAATGTTCAGGTAGTCAATTCCAGAAAATATCATCAATTGGCAGGCGTTCACCAATGATCAACAGATCATACATTTTATGCATATGGAAGACACTTTTTAAGATGTTGTAATTGATGAAAACACTCGTGAGGAAAATCTCCACGATTTTTCGGTAATATTTGATCCTCGTTCAGATGAAAGATAATCTAACATGGTAAACTATGTCCCTAAATATGTAGTCAGATTAGAAATTTTTTATGATTTACATGACAAATTTAAGGGAGTGGTTAACTGTAAAACGAATAGTTCCTCACTGCAATATGAAACTGTAAATTTAGGAATGCAGTATAACCCTCAAAACATTAATTTGGGAAAAGGGTGTACTCAATAAGAAAGATCTTCATTTATTAAATTGTTTAAAGAATTCAAAGATGTATTTGCTTGGACATACGATGATCTGAAAACATTTGATCTGAACATAATACAACATGTAATCCCCATGAAGCCTCAATCCCAACCATTTCAACAAAAATTAAGGAAGATGCACCCTAAGTTAGAGCCCTCGGTAAAAAATGAATTGAATAAGTTGTTAACAACTAAGATCATGTTTCCTATCTGACACACCCAATGGGTGTCCAACTTAGTCCCAGTAAGAAAAAAGAATAGATAAATATGACTATGTGTTGATTTCCGCAGCTTAAACTGAGCCTCTGATAAAGACAATTCTCTTGTTCCGCCCATGGAACAAATCCTACAATAGGTATCTAGATCCAAAAGAATTTTGTTATTATATGGTTTTTGAGGATACAACTAGGTCCTAATGTATCCATCAGATCAACTTAAAACTACATTCCGGACCCCTTGGAGCACCAATGCTTATCACAAAATGCCTTTTAGACTAATTAATGTTGGGACCAATTTCCAAGGGGCCATGTATATCGCTTTTCGGGGAATTATAAATCGATCAGTGGTTGTTTACTTAGATGATGTTACCATCTTTTCAAAGAACAAAACATATTACTTATCTCACCTCAGTAGTGTGTTATAGCGTTGTCGTAAGTATGGTATTTCATTAAACCCCAAGAAATCAATTTTTTTTATTGATCAGGGAAATTTACTTGGCTTCATAGTATTAAAAGATGGAATGATGATATATCCATAATGAACTCAATCCATAGACAATATTTCCCCTCCATTGTCCAGATAGGCCATGCAATATTTTATTGGTAAAATAAATTTTGTCAAAAGTTTTGTTCCTACTTTCTCCGAGATGGTTAGAACCCTGCAAAACATGATAAAAAAGGACACTCTATTTAGGTGGGGTTCACAAGAAAACATGGATTTTAATTCCATTAGAAAATCTATAACACAATATTCATCCCTGATGAGTCCTGACTTTTCCAAAGACTTTACCCTCTATACATTCGTGTTGGATAGATCATACATTGTTATACTCACCCAGAAAAATAATGATAATAATGAAATCCCCATTTCATTTATGAGTTCTTCCATTAAAGGATAAGAATTAAATTATCCTGCAGTCGATCAACAAGCATTTTCTATTTTTAAAGCAGTGAAAGACTTTAGACCTTATCTCTTGAAATCTAGAACTAAAGTCATTGTTCCTTACCCCGCAATGAGAAATTTATTAGTTCAAAAAGAGATTGGGGAAAAGAGTGTTCACTGGATGACCTCTCTTTAAGAATATGATCTCGAAATTAAACCAACACAAATTTTTAGGGGTCAAGGTCTTTGCAAATTAGTGGTTGATTCAGTTAATCTACCTGACAATGAACTAGTAGTACCAGACGATTCATTTCCTCATGAAACACAAATTTTTTGTGCATAAACCATGTTGAATTCCTGGTATAATGATATTAAGTTTTAGTTGACACATGGAACCACCCATAAAAATATTAATCCCAAAAACAAAAGAGAACTAAGAAACATATATGCACCTTTTCAATTAGTTAATGATGTGCTTTTCAGAATTTATTTTTGATGGTGTATTTCTATGTTGCCTAGAAAAGGAAGAATCTGAAAAGGTGTTGACTGAATTACATTAAGGTGATGTCAGAGTTCACTTTGGCAGTGAAAAAACCACTCACAGAGTCCTTAGAGTTGGGTACTATTGGCCCATGATGTTTAAATATGCTCATTCCATGGACCACAAATATACAATATGTCAAAAGGTTGCAGTACGAGTCAAGAAATCTGCATTCCCTTTGCAACCTGTTACAATTGATACACCATTCCAACAATGGGGTTTGGATATCATAGGGCCAATTAACCTAGCCTCTTCACAACATCACAAGTACATTATCATGACAACATATTACTTTACCAGGTGGTCTGAAGCCATGCCTTTAAGAGTAGTCAACACTAATCAGGTGATTTCATTCTTGAACTCTCATATCATCACATGTTTTGGGATACCAGAATGTCTAGTTTTCGACAATACTTGTTATTTTTCCTCATTGGACATGAATAATTATTTTTTAGAAAAAATATTCAAGTTAAAATATTATGCCAACTATTACCCCCAAGGCAATGGCCTGGTTGAATCAATGAACAAAAAAGTGATTAAAATCTTGAAAAAAACAGTGTCAAATAATCATAAACATTGTCACATTACCCTGTATAATGCACTATGGGATGACAGGGTCACCCCACAAGCATCCATTGGTAATTCCCCTTTCTTCCTTGTGTATGGAGGAGAAGCTATCCTTCCTCCCAATGTCCTGTTAATGTCACTTCAATTATCTCAGAAGGTTCGGGAGGAAGAATGCCCTTCCTTGGAAAGTCGAATAAACACTTTACTTAAACTTGAAGAAACCAGAATGCAAGCTAAAAAAAAATTAGATCAGCATCAACAAATTGTTAACCTCTGGTTTGACACAAGTTCATCCTACGATAGAAACTTCAACGTAGGATATCTAGTACTCAGGTGGGATAAAGAACATGAGGATAAAGGGGAACACACCAAGTTTCAAAATATATGGCTGGGACCATTCATTATTGTAGAAAAATTGGGTCTTAGCTCCTTTCGTCTACAAAACTTAGAAGGGAAACTAGACACTTTGCCAGTGAATGGGCAGGCCCTAAAAAAATATTTTTCTTGATCAAATAAGATCAAACACTCTATAAATATTTCATGTATAGTACACTTTTTTTTTCTTTTGATTGTTGCGTTTACAATTTTCTATTTTTTCTATTTGATTGAATTATTTATGATCCAAGAATAATTGTCAAAGGGAATGTTCATTGCGAGACTTATAATTGGAAAGCAATTTGAAATAGTTCAAACAGTTTTTGATACTAAGGTTCAACTTAGATATTTGGTTTATAAGTCAGTTGAGTACTATGAAATCCTAAATGGTACTTTTCAGAGTATTACCATTGAAACATGTCAAGATCTTTGGGAATTATGATTATCTTTAGACTTTTTACACTGTCCATGTTCTTAAAAGATCATTTTTAAGTGCTTCCCCATTCTATAGATGATTTCTTAACTAAAATATAAAACATCTAAACCATGATAAAACTATGAGTTCTGGAAGCAAATAAATAGTGATTGGTAATATACTTGTCCTGTAATCAATTTCCCGTATCACCCCACTCTCTTTGTCATTTAAAAAATCTCTAAATTATATCATTATAAATGACGTAAGAGGGTTAAAAACAATCAAGTGTGGGAAATGTGTGTAAACCCATTGGGGTACTGAATAGGCCTACTGGCAGTGAAGCAATGTCGGGTTTAAGAGATAGTAGGTATGTGCTTATAAGTTAACTTTATACGAGAGTATATATCATGAATAGACAACTATTGGATGGGATTAAAGTACTTGAGTGGATTAAATGACATCCATGTCGAGGCTATAAACGCCTGCTGGCAGTATTGGCTATGTCGACGGTATTGAATTAATTTTTATAAACATCGTTACCCTTCGATCAAAACACACCTTTAGGTTATAATCCTCAGTAAAAGTATTTTTTCTTCTTTTCTGATTATAATCGTGGTAATCTTTTATAAATATGAGAAAGTATTAATATTGTGTGATCTTAAAGTGGATTTGTTTCAAAGAAGCTTAAAACTATATCCAAGTCTTATTCTTCTTCCCTGAGTCGCCATTGTTGGTAGCCCAACTACCATCTCGTTTTGTGTCTGATTGACTTTTGAAATACAAAATCATTTCTTATGTTCACTGCATAGTATGTCTATACACGTTAGATTGATTGTGTTTCTTGTGTACAATGTTATGAGTATTAGTGGTAATCAATCTTGTTTATATTTATATTGTTTGTGTGATTATGTAGGTGTCATTTATTATTGTGTCCTCTCTCTTTAGTTTCATGATTATAAAGCATGAAATTGAAGTCCCTTTTTTATACAGAATGTTGATATAACTCTTGTGGTAATCTCCCTTTGCATGAGTTAAAGGTGATTGCTTGTTTTATTTAATTGAAGGTCTAAATATAAAGGTTATTGAACTATGTTTTATTGGAAGCCATATGAATTATGTTAAAAAACTAAACTCGATATTAAATATGTGAGATCGATTTAATTAAATCAAGCCTAAAACTATAACCTAGTTAAAACTCTTGGTGAAGCTTGGTTCTATTAAAACCTCCCATCTCGAAATGGCCTAAATGAAACTCTTGACACTTACCACTATCATATCAAAATACAACATTAAGTAATGCTCACTTAATGGACTGATTGATCAATTGTCCTATGAATTATTACCCTACAAAGGTATTGATGCCCTCCATTTCGGGTTAGTTATTTGTGGCAAGTAGCGAGGGTTCCATGAGTTTAGTGGCTTTGAACATTTTTGTCCTCTGGTTTTTTGGAGATAATAAAAAATCAGAGTGGGAAATAATGGTGGCACCTCCTCTACTCCTTAACGTCGATTTATCATCAGGTATGTGAGATCGGTATCTTCAACTGTTTAAGGGGTCGGTTTGTTGCAAGCATGGGGTTCTCCTTTTCATGAACACTATTTTTGTGTTTTTTGGTTCACCTCCTACGAGATCATGGCTCCCGTAGTAAGAATAGAGACAAATGGCTCACAAAATTTGTTGTCTTATGACGACGCGGTGGATATCCTGGTTCAGTTCGATTGGGTGAATTTTATCCAATCATTCAATGGTTTTAACCTAGAAGTTGTCAGGATGTTTGCCAAGATGTTTGATGGAACCAGAGCCAAAATAGGATACATTCAGTTACAAGTTACCGAAGAATTCATAGATAAGGTGACCTATTTGTCTCAAGAGGCAATCTCTATTGGTGTCTAGGAAATCGCGCTACCATGTAAAAGGTATGTTGATAGAACTGTTTAAAAATTGTTGGCATGGTTTATTGTTGATCATAAAGAAATTTATCACCTGTGAAGGATGCTACAGATTAGTGTTATTGTTCCACATACGTATGTTAATGGTGTTTCAAGGATTTAGTTTGAACTTACCCTTTTACTTGATTAAAAGCCTACGAAAGATGTCAAAGTTTTATCAAAGGCCGAACCCCAACCCTGATTCTAGCTTATTTCACCACGGTTTAATTCACATGTTGGTTGATTTCCATTTCATTAGAACAGGGGACACTTTGCAAGGTTTTCTAGTAAGGAATGGATTCCTACCTCTGCAATTTGATCCCGCCCCCAACTTAACACAGGGTGTTGAGGAACCTGTTTCTCCAAAAACTTTGTCTCATTCACTCCATGATTTTCAAATCGAAGTTCAAATCCAAAAAGATTTTGTCATTTCTCTTGGTGGTCAAACTGAGGTTTTTTCTATGATGAGAATGGCATCCAAAAAATATTAATTTATGTTGAAGAAACCTTTAAAAGAGGTCCTTAGTCGTTTGAGAAATGAGTAATTAAATGTTGTTGGTCATTCACAACCTCCGATACCAATGGTCAATGGAAAATTTAAAGGGAAGCGAAAAAAAATTAGGCAAGAGGTCTGTGATGTTGATTTAAAAATAAAAAAAAAAAGTGGTTGAATCTTGTCAAGAATTACAAGGAACACACATAAACAAAAAGGTAATCATGTTCCAACGATTATAATAGAAGATTTAAACTCTGTCGTGAGTGTAAACCCAAACTCAGCAAGGGATATTCATTCATGGTATTATTTTGTTTCAAACTTACCTCTATTCCTTCAAAACTGTCAAGGATTCACAGGAATCCAGACCGATTTAAAGGATATGATGGCACAGGAAAAGAACCCAAATTCAGACTACAAGCAACCGCTCCCAAATATGGAACTTGTATGTTGTGATGAATGTTTAGCATGGATTCAAAGATACTAAAAAAACATCCCATACTTGAAAATGTTCCTTAACCAAACATTGATGCAAAATAGAGATCTTGCAAGAGAAAATCAGGATTTGAGATATGAATTGAAACGAGCTCTTCCTCGGGCAAACAAAATATTTAGAAAATCTGGGGATATCATCATTAAGAATTCAACTAATATAAATGTTGTTATGAGTTCAAAGATGCATGATTCTTCTTTTTCAAATGTTTAATTTGGCAAATAAATCTTTTGTTTATTTTTACTTTTGATTGGTTTATTAAAGCATGAGTTTTTACATTGCTTTTAGACTAGCTACAAAATCAAAGGTTATGTAGCTTGTCTTAAATTAGTGTATGAGATTTTTAATTAAATTTTTATTTTATTTTTTAGGTCTCAAGAAAGACAGTGAAAGATATCCTATACATTGATGGCTCATTGGAGGAACATGAAGTATTTCGGATTTGAAATTAGTTTATGTTTCAAACAATGAAGAAAGTATTTTTGAAAATTGTTATAACAAACTTTTTCTCAGTTGTTATAGACATTATTGTTATAAACTCAAGTTAGGATTTGATTTTAAGATACTCTATTTTGGAAGATCTATTTGTATCCTGTGGATGTGGGAAGTAGATCAGATTAGTGTTTAAATACTCTGTTTAGATTTGATATGAAGGGATTGGAATTCTGGAGAATGGACTACAGTGGATTTTAAAGAAGGATATTTATGGACATTTTTCTAAATGGATTTTGTCCTAACAATAAAGTGTTTTAGTATGAGTCATTCATATTTATTTTCATATTCTTCTAAAGCTCAAGATATATGTTGATCTAATTAACTTTGATATTTTTGTCATTACATGCGTTGATGCCTTTCCCTTTTGTTCATATAATAGTCTCTTATTCCAGTTTATTATGATTTGAATGACATATCATTTATAAGACAAATATCTCAATGTTTTGAGTTAATTCATATGTTTTGAATTTGTTATAACCAATTACAGTGATTGGAGGTTTTTCCCTCTCTGTATATTGAGTCATAAATGTCATATGGGATCATATCACATATTGTCTTTATGTCACCTGCAAATAACATATGAATCTTTTAGTTACCTAAATTTATTTGGGTAAGATCACTAATCATGCTACTTTGTAATTTGCTTGCCACAGATTTCTCTTTGGAAAATAGGTTGTTGGAGCATACCTCACACAAGAAGACATAATTACAGTTCGATTTTGGTTGTTGATCAGTAATAGGTTAGTTTGTCTTCTATTAGTTTAGTTTGTTTATTTTTATCGATGAATGAGAATTAACATTTAAACTTAAACTTCTTTTCCCATTTAAGTTACATTATTAGAATTTTCATTCATTCCTTTTCTTTTGTGTGAATTTTCTTTAATTAAATTAGTAATTAGTCTTGTATGTTGATATGGTACTTAAATTTTGTTCAAGAATTAGTTTCACAAGGCTATATACAAACCTTGTATATGTATATATATTTTAGATTGATGTACACAAATGTTTGTAGTATGTGTATATCTAATGTAAATATAATGTACATAGTAGATAATGAAGTTACTTATATTATTTTATAATTTAGATTAGATCCCTATATCATCCAATGTAGCTGTTAAACCCGTCAGGGTGAGTCATCCCAAACGACTTAGGCTACATAGAAAAATTTGGACCGTGCTTACCCTCACAATTAATGGTGTGTTCACATATACCCATCAATAGGGTGTTTTCGTGTTCGAGTTACACTGGCACCAGTAAGTTTCTCTAGTGTCAATTGGCGTAATTGTTCTTCTTGCCAGTTAGTTGTTTTCTTTATTTTCCATTAGGAACTTTTTATTATGTGCTCTGTGTCTTGTGCTAGCTTAACATTATAGTGTTGGTTGATCATTTCACAAGGTGGAAGATCAAAAACTTCGTCATTCACATAGGCTTCAGGGTCTTCCCCAATTACTTTCGAGCCACCTCTTCCATCATTGAGACACATGCTATATCAATAGGGTTCATTTGAAGTAATCGAGCCACAAGAAACTATACCTGAGAAAACTACTAGAGAATAATTTCCTACAACAGAGAAGTCCACCATTTCTAACCTCGCCCACAAAACCTCTCATCACTAACTTATCAATGTTTCTTCTTATTCAGATAGTCCCTCCTGAGGTGACTTCACCTGAACATCAATTTGTTCGATGAGAAACGATGGAAGAAACTAGTGCTACCTCTTATGGCAGTCCTCATTCTCCCATCTTAGTTATCGCGGGAGGGGATGTCATGCCTCCTCCCCCACCTACACCTATTAGGACTATGGTTGCCAAAACACCCACAACTTAGGGTAGTGGCACAATTCCCTCAACAAGTATGACCATTATTCCCTCTATTCAGAACATGTATGGTGCTCCCTTTTCATATGGGATGTCAGGTTTTGACTTTAGCTCAACCTTAATCTACTCTACTCTACAGACTATTTGTCTGGGGGAAGGGATCTCTAATGATCCCTTACAAGGATCTTTCCTAAGCACCACTTCCCCATTTAACGTTATCCCTTATGGTTGGGATCATATCCCTCCTCTATCCCCTTCACTCGAAGATGCTTTCCAACAGCCAATAGGGATTAACACTAGCTCTAGCTTGTTTAGTGGGGGGAGTCATGGGCCTCAATACTATATGAATATGGTAGGGTCTATGACTTTTATTTATTTTGTGTGTTTGGAAATAACGCTTTCTCATCGTCTTCTTTCTCAGCAGGGGGAAACCCCGTCTTTGGTCAACCAAACCCTATGCAACGCTTCATTCCTTCACAGGGAGCGATGACAGGAGTTTACTCCTAACAAGTTATTGGAAATACCTGGCATGATTTGTTTCCTTCACAAGGTATGTCTATCAAGGGAAACCCATCCCACACTTAGTGGAACCTCGGGTAGGGTTCAATACCTCTGCCAGGAGGGTCAGCTAGTAGTATCCTCAACCAAGTTCCTTGGACTACAATGCAGGGAGAAATTCCTACACAAGGTATGTCATCCAACTATGGGACTCAGCCGAAGATGCATAATCAAGCGCAAACTTCTTTTACTAGAAAGGGCCACCATGGTTTCTACCAAAACCCTGGACAACATGCAAAATTTTCCTGGCAACCTAGTGCTAGTCAAATTCCAGGCTCCTCTTTTCATTTGAATCCACCACAATCTAGACTACCTTTCCTAGAAACTCTAAATTTTGGCCCCCTATTGGCACAGGTGCAGACCCAGAGTTCATCTCTAACAATGCGCCAACAAGCCCTAACTATTGGCTCTTTTGGCAACACCTGTGAAGCAGATGTGATCTCACCTAAAGTACCAATAGGGGGTTGCAAGACACAAATGTCTACAACCAGAGGAAATGAAAAGTGGATCGAGGGAAAAAAAACACAAAAACCAAGATATTATTTACCCTTCCTAAGCTTACTTCGCAAGTTATATCTCTGATCTAACACGATAATGCAGTAACAATATATCAGATGGAAAATGACACAACATCAATAAAAAATAGCAACAAGATATACGTGGTTCACCCTCTCACTAGGGCTACGTCCACAGAACTGTGTTTCTTTATATATTATATGAAAGCATACAGTTCTGTCTACACACTTAGCTTGCATATCTCTCTCTTCTTCTCTCTTTCTCTTCCCTCCTTGCGCACCTAGTTGTAGGGTTGATCTTCGCACCTAGGTGAAGATTCACAATATAGACTCAATATTTCTCTCAACAACAGTAATCAACAATGAAAAACAACCATAGTATCAATTAACCAACTTAGAACGAACTCTCCTAGGTCTTCTAGACCTTTATTTATACATTACATGGAAAAGTCTAGGTGTCAAAATCCTAGATCCAAAACCCTAGGTCCACTTGACCTGTGATTTAAGGGCTTCTCTAGCCTGTATTTCCTTCTTTTTCTCAAGGTTCTCCAAAGAACTCATTGATGTCTTCTTTTTCTTTCTGATTTTTCCACGATCTTTTTTCCTTACTTCTTTATCTTCCTTGATCTTCTCTTCCAACGGCTATCTTTTCCTTTCTTTTATCCTTTTTTTCTCACTTCGACCCTTCCTTGGTTTATGTGCCTTTCATGCAGTTCATACTTCACCATTACTCCTTAATCTCCACTTCCTTACATAACCAAGGGCCAACAAGCCCCAAACACTCACATGTGACTCATCCCGAGTCACTACAAGACTGATCCTTCCAATTTTACTTTGACTTCATACTACGCGAAGTAGCCTGTGATTTCTGATCTGTCCCTCCCTATCGTGTGTGGAATGTCTTTTCTGTGTCTGGTACCCAATTTCATACTTCACCATTATTCTGTAATATCCACTTCCTTACATAACCAAGGGCCAACAGGCCCCCAACACTCACATGTGACTCGTTCTGAGTCACTACAAGAATTATCCTTCCAATTTTACTTCGAATGCATACTACGCGAAGCAGCCTGTACTTTCTGCTATTTCCCTCCCTATCATGTGAGGAATGTCTTTTCTATGTTTGGTACCTATTTTCAACTGCACCTGGTACTTAGAGCCTTCTTCCTTATGCTTTTACTGAGAACTGTGAGGCAGTTGGTTGTCATAGTACAACTTCAACCGACTCCCATTTACCAAACCTTCTTTCCATTCTCCATTAAGGGTCTTCAACTACGCAAATCCTCCTTTTGTAACATAGGCAACCTCATATGGCCATAGCCAATGTGTCCTGATATTCTGTGGATGCTTCATGAACTTGTTGTCATATAAAAATACCAAATATCCTTGCTTAAATGCTTTCCTCCTGATATGTTTGTCATGGTAAACCTTTTCTCTTTCTTTTTGTACCTGCTAATGAAATCCTACAATAAACCTATCTTCTTCTAGTTCCAACAACTACGTAAGCCTGTATTGAACAATGCCAGTGTCATCCATACTTGTGAATGCTGCAATTCTTAAACTAGGAACCAAGTTGTATTCCATAAGTACTACCGCTTCCAAGACATATACCAACTTAAATGGGGTTTGCGTTGTTAACTTCTTGCAACTAGTTCTATAAGCCCATAATATTGTTGGAATTCTTAAATCCCAATCATCTATGTTGACACTAAAAATCTTAGTCAATGTTGTCTCCAATATCTTATTGAAATCCTCGACTGTACCATTCACCTACGGGTGGTATGGAGTGCTCTTCTGATGATGAACTTCAAATTCTTGAGTCAAGGCTTCAATAGTTTTGTTGATGAAGTGTGTACCTTGATCACTCATGAGGATCTTCGGGCATCCAAACCTAGTTATAATATCCTCAAAAATGAATTGTGCAGCTGTAGATACACTACAGTCCTTAACTTCTCTTGCTTCTTCCCATCTGGTCAAATACTTTATGGCAGTGATAATATATCTAGATCTTGTGCACCTTCCTGGTGGGTTAATAGGTCCCACAAAGTCAATGGCCCATTTTTAGAATACTTGTAGTGTTAATTGTGGTTCCAAAGGAATCTCATCCCTTTGAGAAGGATTTCCTACTCTTTGACACATATCACGGGATCTGTAGTATTCCTTAGCATCCTTATGTAAAGTAGGCCACCAGAGGCCATCTCTGAGAATCTTCTACATTGTTTCTTTCCCTACATAATGTCCTCCTGCAATTCCTTCATGCGCTTCTACAATAATCAATGGTATTTATGCCTCCATAAAAAATCTCCTCACGATATCATTGGGTCCCATTTTATACAACTGTCCAGCTATGAGTTGAAAGATATGCGCAGACAACCAACTATTTCTTCTGAATGACTGTATACTCGTGAGGTGCCATTCCTGTGGACAAGAACTGAACTATCTCAGTGAAGTGATCATCAAATTTTCCGATGACCAACAATTGTGCATCTGGTAGTGTATCTTCCAGAATGGTAGGTTCCTCTCCATGTTCCAACCTAGATTAGTGATTAGGTCCTTTATTCATTCTTCCTGGTGTTATAACCCTATAAGTTATAGGATCAACTGGTGACTGGAATATCATCTATCTCTAGTGTTTTATTTGACAAATGATTTTTCATTCTGCAAATAATTTGAAAAAGAAAAGAAAAATAAAAAGAAAAAGAAAGAAAAGAGGGCATAAAAAAAAAAAATTCAATAAAAGCCCCATGCAATAATAGTAACTTGGTCCATACCTTTCAAGCATGGCCAAGTTCTCTTTAAATTGATGTTGATAGGGTTAGTGAATAAGTTTGGATAAACCATTTAATCTTATCCAAAGTGTCTAAGTTAGGTTAGTGAATAAATCTGGCCAGACTGTCTAATCTTGGTCAGATAGCCCTAGGGTAGATGTAAATTCTTGACCCAATAGTTTAATCTCGGTTAATTGTCATACAAAACTAGGTTAGAATATAGGCTAGTGTCTTTACTGCAATAAAACCAACTTGATGATCAATGTTACACCATGATTTGGATACCTAAAAGGTTGTTTGACTAACCCCTTGGTGGTGTAGACATGAAAGGCCTTGGGAAAAAACCCGTGAAATGCACTTATCCTAAGTTTCTTGGTGCATGTATTTTTTGCGCCCTCACTTATGCTCCGTTCATACATCAATGGTCTAGATGATTGCACCTAGATCTACGGTGAATATATCTTTCTGGACCCCCCATACTGTTCTATCTTTAACGGAGGGGGGAGGGGGTGGTCCAGAATGGAATCTTTCCTCTGACGGGCCCCTATCTATATGTGGCATCAATATACCAGTCCTGAGTCCCATCGCCTCCTACTGACTGACATACCTTCGTCACCTCCTGATGTCATCATCCACCTTCACCAAAAGAGTCACATCCCATAATTTATGTCAGTCCTTCCAACCTATTCGCTCGTGGCAAGCCCCCTCACCATGATTTTTACCCCAATCGGTAACCGCCACTTCACCCATCTATATTCTTCAGTCACCATCACCCGCCATCTCACACTCTAAGTGATTCTTTGGCCATTTATTACTGGATAACCTATTTGTTAACCAATTGACCTGTCTCCCGCGCCCAACGAACGCCCGTTTACTCAAAACTACCCTTATTCTTCCTATTTTCACCATTTACCCACTCTTCGCACTAGAAAAATTCACACCGTTTTCTCCTCCATTACAATCTGTTTCCCCAATCCATATTCGCCCCTGCTAACATTGTTTTTCTTGTAGGTATTGTTACAGTTATGGCGCCAAAGTCAAAACAAGAAGAAGGAGAGGAGAATCCATTTCTCCCACCTCCTATCGACCTTGACTGGATCCCACTGGCCGACAAAGATCACTTAATCATGGATACAAAGTGGGATTTTGATTTCTCATACCTTCAGTCATGGCTCAAGGAAATTTTCCTGGACCAGAGTGACGAAATTGGACTCTGGGAGTCCAACTTGCCCCTATATCTCTTTCCTCAGATTCACCCTTTTCCAGAGTTTTCCCTCAAGTGCCAAGCCCACTACAGTCCTGAGCAAAGATTCGTTGTTTCCTCATCTAGAGAAATGATGTTCCTCATCACGCCTGAATCCATCGACCAAATGATGCAAATACCCCGGGCTGAATCTGCCTCACCTTTTAACCTAGAAATTCTCACAGAGTTATACCAGAAAATGACCTTGCCCATAGAGCTCAAATATTTGATCTTTTCCTCCCACCATCCGTTCAATTTCCCTCCACAAATCCCCCTTATCCTTCTTTCATGTTTTCGACCAAAGGAAACCAGATCATCTTGTCCCTATGCGCCTTGTTAGGATACTATTCAGATCAGTGGGTAGATGAACCCATTCTAGGATTTTTATCCATCTTCTCTACCAATGAGAAGCCCACTACCCATTTCGACTTCAACACGTTCCTCACGAACAATATTCATGAACAGTTCGTAAATTTCGCCACGGAAGGCATGTTCTGGTACTCTTCCATACTGGCGTACTTGTTCATTTTATTCCAAGAGGACAAATTCATTGTTTCCATGCAGAAGATGGATGGAGATGGTAGACCCTAGGCAGTGACTGCATGGACCTCCTTGCTCAAGCATAATTCCACTGATTTCAGTTTCAAGGAGTTCATCGATCAATTCTACCACCCAGTGGTAAGTATGCTTAGCAGTAGGCCCGAGCCTAGGATAAATGATGAAGTTCAGAGGATCCTGCATCTCTCGGATCACAAAAATATAGGTGATTGGTATTTATACCAAAACCACACTGAGATCAGAGTATATGGGTGCGAGTTTGCACTGTATAAGCTGCCCAAATACCTGCCTATCAGAATTTTTTTCTCTGGAGTACATAAGGCAGATGATAAACTCCGATAACATTCACTTCGTGTCACTAAAGAAAAAGCAACAGCCAGAATCAAAGGGCAGATTGGCTCTTTCATTTGCAACAATCATGGTGCTGGAGAAGAAGCAGACAGATTGTTGAAGGAAATGAAGTTCTTGATGAGTTTCCCATGGCATTACGATCTATGTGGGATTATCTCTAAGATGAGTGTGAAAAACAAGAACATCCCTTATTTCCACGAATCTAGGCCTGAAGTCGAAAAATTTGCAAACCAAACAATATGGGAGCCTAACACTTTGGTCGAAGCAAAATAGCAGGATCCCCCGGCCACTGTATCGCAAACAACCACATCACAGGTTCCGAAAGAGAAAATGCCTAGGAAAGATTTATCTCCACCTGTCACTGACGTGTCGTCAGAAGAATTCCAATTTCATACCAAGAGGTCTAAAACCATTTCAGCTCCTGGCCCGAATGGGGAAAAAGAAGTCTCGTCTACTGCAGTGACCAAGGTTGATAGGCCACCCCTCAGTGAAAGCCTCCAACATATCATAACCTCAGCATTGCCGAAGAAATCTACAGATTCTCCATCGACCACCCAACCAGGCAACGTAGGACCGAAGCTGAGCATCTTTGAAAAATATGAGCTGATCAAGAAAAGGATCCAAACCCTTACCAGCAGCACCTCTGCCCAGTTCTGGAAGCAGACATCGACTGCACAACATAGGCTGCTATCGTAATTTGACATCGAGAAGGGAGAATGCATATGGCATTCCTCCAAGAGCAGGTGTCAAATCCAAAGGTGATCATTGATTACAAAAGGGCCACCTTTGAATTCCAGACAAAAGATGTGCATCTGGCCGATCAGATGGATCTGCACAAACAAACAGGGGAAATGGTTTTTTATACATTGGCGCATGCTTCCACTACTGCATCCAAATTGCAAGTGTCCCTGAACAACGTTCAAACACAATTGAAGTTAGAGAAGATATTTTCCTTTGCCAAGGACAACAGAATCAAGACTTTGGAGGAACTGGTCCTCAAGATCTGTTACGATCCTTCGAATGTGAAAGCAGTCGAGGAGATGATTAAGAAAAAAAATGCTGACATAGTTTCCTTAAGAAAACAACTGAAACTACCTCCAATGGAAGATTCACAGGCGAAGGAGATAGCAGAGAAAGAAGGAGAAAAAGATGAAATGCTCAAACTACTCATGGAGCAGAATGCACAACTAAAGGAAATGGAAGATGAGATGGAGAAGATGGTGAAAGAGAAAGAACAGTTGAAGCCAATGGAAGTCATTCCATTGAGTTCCATTCCAATTTTGGGAGTGAGCACAGCGTCAGTGACAGAAGTCCCATCCGCAACTCCACTGACATCCTGAGAAAAGACAACCGAATTGGCTAAATCTATGGAAAAGATGAACATGCAGGAAATAGAGATCAGCGGGCTCAAAAATGAGATTGAGAACCTTTAGGAACTCAAATATTCCTTTCAGATCAACCTCTCCAAGGAAAAGCATGTGTTAGACCAGCTCAAACAAGAGTTACAACAACTCCGGAAGTAAATAGTGAAGGTAAAACGTTGGTCGAGGTTAAAGAAAGTGTCTGGACAGACATCACCAAATCTATGAACAAGATATGGCCCATGATACAGATCATGTTTGAGCAGAATGAATTGGTGCAGAGAAGCAAACAAGCCATTGATAAGATCAGATCAGAATTGGGGGAGATGCCAACACAGGCTAACGAAATCATCAAGTTCCTAAATTCTAAGACCAAGGAGGAGATGGAAGAGCTGAAAATTGAGGATAGAAAAGAGACCATCTTAGAGGTCAAAAGAGTTTTGACCAAGAGAGGATTAATTCTTCAGTTGGAAGAAAAGGTTTAGGCCATTGACCTAGGGGTACAAAGATTGTTTAGTAAGATTGAGGCTCTACAGAAGAAAGGTCTTCTTGGTCTGAAGGTAATCAATGACAAATTGATGACACACCCAGACTACAAAAAGAGACTGGCCGATGTGGCTAAGGATAGTTCAAAGTTTGCAGGAATTCAAGGCAGCATCACTGGCAAGGAGTTTCTATATGCGCTTCAGTGGGACATCAATATTCAGCATGAAATTCAATACATCTTCATCACCAAACCTACCTTTGCCAAGTACACAGAAATGGATGAAGTTTATCGAAGGCTACTCAAAGTCAATGTGCCCAATTACCTTCGATGGGAAGAAATCTGTGATCTGATCGAGTAGCAGATGAGTTGTCCTAGCCCAATCATTTGTCCAGTCAAATGAGGTCGTACAGAAGCTTCACCAACGGTCCACCCAGAAAATAGCATGCGGTTGTGACACATCATCAAGCAGTTCCTAGATTTATGAAATTTGTTAAGTTAGTTAGGCTAAAAATAGATTTAGCACATCCGAGTCATTAATGACATGATCGTTTGTAATTTTGAGTTATAAATACTTCATCTTTCGAAGTATTGAGGGTTGTTGATCTTCACACCCTGCAAGCTATCAAACTGTAATATTTTTGAAGAGATATTCCATTAATACAAAGAGGCACTTTTACAGTATTCTTGCATGTATTCACTGGTGATGTTGTTCTTTCTAAGTTAAATGTTATTCTCACTTTGTTATCATAATGTTTTCTAAATCTAATCTTTGGAAGTAACGAACATTGCAGGATTTATCTCATATACCCTGTTTCTGACTCAAAAGATTTAAGTGTTTTATCTGCTCATTTTACAATAAAGAAATTCTTAATTGCTTCTTTGTTGTAATTGTCCTTCTTATATTTTTTGCTATTCTTCATTTATGATCCTAAAGAACCCAGTGATTATATTATCTCACCCTGTGAAAGTTTCCTTTGTTTTTTTTGGTTTGGATTTCATCTTTGCGACATGGACCCCATAGCCCAATGGATGTGTAAACTATCTCAACCAACTCGACGAACACTACGACACAAAATCGACTTATCTATTTATCTAGCCTAATATTTAAAAATTTGAAACTAATCTAAATCATATAGAGAGATCCATCTCTGAAGTTGGAAGGGCTAGATCCCAGCTTCAAAAGCGGTTGGATAAAGTTACCTCTCATATATTTCTTCTTCTTAACAACCTCTTGGAAATTTACAGAGTGATAACACCTGGATTGACCACAATTTCAAAATCATACTCTTGGAATAGTAGTAGCCATCTCCATGTTCTTCGCCCCAACACTGGCTTGTTGACTAAGTATTTTAATGCAGAATGATCAGTGAACATTTTAAAATTTCCTCCCAATAGATAGTGTCTAAACTTTTGTAGCACGTATATCATAGCCAAGCCTTCTCTCTCAGTCATAGTATAGCTCTTTTCGGCTGTAGAGAGCTTTCTACTAGCAAACGCTATAAGGTGATCAATGTCTCTTGCACCTGACTGTTCTAAAACTGCTCCTAATGCAATGGACAATGCATCGACATGAACATTGAACTCCTTACTCCAATATGGAAAAACCAAGATAGGGGCAGTTACCATTTTCTATTTTAATGTGTCAAAGCTCTGCTCACATTCTTCTGTCCATTGAAACTTACTGTCTTTCTTTAATATCTTCTCCATAGGTGATGTTATCTGTGCATAACCCTTAATGAACTTCCTATAGTATCCAGTGTGCCCCAATGTAGTGCATAACTATCTAACCGAAGCGGGATGAGGTAGATCAACAATGATGGCAATCTTGGAAGGATCCACCAACAACCCCTACTTACACACAATGTGTCCTAGCAGTACTCCAAAAGGTGAAAAGAAAATACACTTTTTCAGATTTAGGTAAATCTGACATTGCATGCACTTATCTAACAGCAATATCAAACATTCAATATTATTTGTCAGTAGGCTAAAGACAGTCCAATCATCAAAGTATGATTCCAGAAACGTGTGTAAAAAGTCATTAAATGATTCGACCACCACCCTGGAAAAGATTCTCGGTGCAATATTCAAGACAAAAGGAATCATAGTGTACTAGAATGAACCCCATTATGTTGAAAATGTGGTCTTATGTCGATATTCCTTGGCAATTCTAATCTAGTGATAACCTGAGAATCCATCTCTGAATGAATAGTCCTCTTGTCCTCCAATGTTATCTAAAACTTCATCAGTAAAGGGTGTAGGGAATGGATCATGTAGACATGCATCATTCAACTTCTTGAGATCTACACAGATTCTAATTTCCCCTGACTTCTTATCTTGGACTACCATAGGGATAATCCATTCAAATTCTTCAATGGGTTCTATGATTCTTGCTTCCAGCATTCTATCCAATTCAATCCTAAATTTATGCTTGTATTTGGGATTCAATATGTAAGGTCTCTGCTTGATATGTCTTGCATCTGGTCTCAGAGGGATCTTCATTTCTCCCATGGGCCCTTTAATTCCCTTCATATCTGTGAACTTGGTTGGAAACAAGTCCTGATAGTCATGTAATGGATCTGTAATCTTGCTAATAATAGCATCATCCCAATAGTCTCCCACATTTTCTAGCTTAGGTGTTTTCTCTATTCCAATATTAACCTTCTTAATTTTAATGGGTTGTCCAACAAAAGGTAGTTCAACCCCTGGTAACTCTATGACCTTCAGTTTCTGCAATGTTTACATCTCTAGGGTCATCATCCTCATCAGCATTAATATTGTAGCAATGTTGTAATTGTTGAAGAGGCGCAGTCCATTCATCTCCTTCTTGGGTAAAATGGAGGTTAGGTGCCTCCTCAAAGACCTTTTGTCTCATAGTTTGTAAAGCCTAATATACTGTAGGGTACTGAATTTCAAATAAGAAGGTAGCTATAAATTTATGAGTCATTCCATACCAGTTTGTAGTGATGAGGCGCGGTTTTTCTTGAAGATACCATTTTATAGGCATAGTATCCAAGGATTTAATGAACTTATGCACCCATTGTTCTTTAGGTATGTTTCCCTAGGACTCCTCACAACTTTTCATGTGGTCCTTAGGATAACTCTGACCTGTGTAACGAACTTCGCATCCTTCAACTTGGTCTGAAAAGAACATTGTCAATAAGGTGTGACATTGTACCCATTATGTGATGTTATTCTTGTGTGTTCCCCACCATCTAGAAAGTGTGACTTTCAAGGCTTAATCTAGTGCCAACATCCTCTGTTGTACTGGTACCATTTTCTCAAATTCAGCTACAAATGTCTCTAGGTGATTCAAACCATCCAATGTTGGAAGATTACTTACTTCAATGCCAATCCAGTGAACTATTATGGTCAGTCTAGCACATCGCCATGTGGAGACTTCATACATTCTGTTTTTCCATCTTTCCAATGCCTCTTCGGAATCTGATGAGCGTGCGCTTTCACTTCGCTAGATGATATTTTCATCTGTTGTAGGATTAATGTAATCCTGTTGTCTTGCTATCAATTTGTATATGTTCTCTAGCTCATATGCATGGACTTCTTCTCTGATAGGTTATGTGTATCTATGACTTTCATCTGGGTCGATAGGTGCAATGAATTTAAGGTCATTACCCTCAAAGGTCATTCTTATCTTCTTTAGTTTGACAACATTCGAATTGTTGAAAGCCCAATCAATTCCTAACAACATATGATAGGGACAACTATCATCAACAATTTCAATCACTTCGAAATCTGCAAATGTCCTTATCCCATGAATGTCTACAAGGACATCCTACAGACTTCCAAAGGGGCTCATTGCCTACTTATTCGCCATCCTAATCCTGATAGGAAAATAAATCAGTCTAGGTTTTCCCATCAGTGCCCAAGTCTACTTAATCATAACATTGACTTATGATCCCAAGTTGAGGACCACATAGTCCACATCATAGTGTCCAATCTAAGCACTAAGGTGTAATTCCTTCTTTGTTCTCCTTTTCCTTGATACTTGATTCACAACTCTACTCAGCATAGGGTATATTCTCCCAATTTCGTACTGTCTCACCATGTGTTGTAATTCTTGTACAACCTTTTCATCTTTAATTAAATTGATACAGGTATATAAAATGTCCATGATATTACTCAGGTATTTTCCTTGTCTAGCAGACTGATCAAATGTTGGTGGAATTTCACATTCCCTTACTTCTGATTGTGCCTTAAATGAAGAATCTTGTCCTTCTACAAATTATTTCGTTTATTCTTCAAAAGTATGCCTCTCTCTCCTTGGATCAAATAGTTGTTCCTTCTCTGCAGATCTTCTGATCCCAGATCTGTCTGTAGTAGTTCCTTGAGTCGCTCTATCTTCTCCTGTAGCAGTGCCTCCTCTAGTAATAACAATGACTCCGGGGTCCTCACCGTGAGGTTCTGTTGATATCAATTGGACTTGTTGGTTTCCTCCTTATCTCTCCTAGAGTTTGGCTAACAATACTGGACAATATTCAATGACATGATCAAAGGAGTTACAACAGTTGCAAGTGGTACAAGGGTTTTGACAATGCCTTTCAAAATGTCCTAGTTGTGTACAATTATAACAAATTATCTGTCCTCTGCCTCGACCCATTCCTCCTCCTCGTCCTCTTCCTCTGAATCCACCACAAGGGTTGAAGTTTCCTCTACCTGGGGAGCTGAACTACACATTTTTTCCTTCTTGTTGTACTTCTCCTTGAATTCTATATGTATCCCTTGTTCTTTCATGCATGAGGTCATAAGCCCTACAATCCTTCTCATCATGCCCCACATACTTTTAGAATGTACAACAGATATTGGTAGGTGTCTGGACATATGTTTGCATACAATAACATTCACCAGGGTGATGTCTAGTTCTACATACCTCGCACCAAGGTACAATAGCCTACTTCAAAGGACTAGGTTCTTCAGAGGCCAGGTATTCGTGAAATAGGGGACAATTATCTTTGACATGACCCTCTAATTTACATATGATACATTAGATACCTTCTCTTTTCTCTTTTCCCTTATCCTTCTTCATATCTTCGACCTGTAAAGATAAACTAGTTAATTGATTCAAGATTTAGCTCATACTTGGGCTAGCTTCTCCTACAGGGGTTGCTTCTAGTTTCATGGAAATCTCCAATGCTTTAGCCCGGGAAGTGAATTTTTGTTGCATCAGAGGAACTCTGATATGTGGCAGGAGGGCACCGATGAACCATTATTTGTTCTATTTATCTAGGATTTGGAAACTTAAACAACCTGTCAAGGTATTAAATCTTTGATCAAACTCCCAAACAGGTTCAGTTACCTTCTGCTTGATTTATTTCATCTTTGTAATGCATTGTGACTTCGACTTAGGTTTCTTAAATTCTGCACTCAACGCAGCCTTAATTTCATTCATCGGTTTAGGTTGTCCAGGTCCTGAAGAAAACTTCATATACCAGTTCAGAGAAAGATCCCTCAAGGTAGTACTAAACTGAGTTCTCTTAAAAAAATCGTCAATGAATTGCTTGATGCTCCATACAACTTCACATTAGAACCAGTGTTGATCAGAATCTTCAGATCCATATCCTCTAAAAATGGGTAACCTCATCTCAAATGTCATAGATCTTTCTTGTTTTTTCGACTGAGTATGTACCAAACTGCTTGTAACAGTACTTTGATGGCTCTAACTTCTTTGGTTACTCTGGTTACTTAATTCTTCTAAAACAACAGGAGGAGTAATAGTACTTACTTCGACAGTAGGCGCAGTGCCTGAAGTTTCTATCTCTCCTCGGTGAAGTTCTTCATATCCTACTTCCTCTGTTCTTGCAGACTCTAAATATGTTATATCTGCTTCTTCTCCACTAAAGAATCCCTCGCCTCTATATTTTTTATTAAATAGGCTCTCAAGAGGAACCTCTTTGAATGATATCCCACTGCACGTGTGTCCAGCCTCTGTGTCACTGTCACTGTTTGAATTCTTGAAAATTAGCTTCATTGTATCTTTAGGATATTATTCTCATGCAATAACATCATAATCTTGAGCTTCAATAAGTGTAGGAACTTCCCTCTAGGTCCCTTAAAGAATTACCTCTCTTCTTGACTATATGATTCTACTCTGTCGATGGAAAAATCAATAATGTACCCTCCAATAGTGCTATCAAACCATAGATCCACTTCTCTAGACACAGCATTATCAACTCTCTTGACCTTCTTGATCAACATCATTGTCCAAACCACAGGTGGTCTAGATCTGATATCAAACTGGGTATCTACTAATCTGGCTAACCACTCATATAACTCTTTATGAATTCCCCTAAATAAAATCTTGTGTATGTTGGTGAAGATGTACCTTCCCAACCAATCTTATGTACTAATGCTAGGATTCTTGTTCTAGGCTTCAGCGAAGTCCTTCTCTTGTTCTTCTATCCACTTCTAAATTTTTGTCTTCGATGGAAACCACCTTGACATTCCCTCAAGTAGATCTCGATCCTAGAAACATAACCATTTGTTGGCACGGGGGAAGACCCAGGGTTCATCTATGATAGTGCACAAATAAGACCTAACTATTGTCCCTTTCGACAACACCTGCGAAGAAAATGCAGTCTCACCCGAAGTAGTAATAGGGGGTTGCAGGACACATGTGTCTACAACTAGAGGAAATGCAAAGTGGATCCAGGGCAACAACACACAACAACCAAGATATTCTTTACCCTTCCTAATCTTACTTCGCAAGTTATATCTCTAATCTAACACGATAATGCAATAAAATTATATCAGATGGAAAATAACACAACATCAATCACAAAGAACAACAAGATATACGTGTTTCACCCTCTCCCTAGGGCTATGTCCACATAACTGTGTTTCTTGATATATTATATGAAAACATACATTTCTATCTGCACACTTTGCTTGAAGATCTCTCTCTTCTTCTCTCTTTCTCTTCCCTCCTCGCGCACCCAGTTGCAGGGTTGATATTCACACCTAGATGAAGATTCACAATATAGACTCAACATTGCTCTCAACAACAATAATCAACAATGAACAACAACCATAGTATCAACGAACCAACTTAGAATGAACCCTCCCAGGTCTTCTAGACCTTTATTTATACATTACATGGAAAAGTCTAGGTGTCAAAACCCTAGGTGCCAAAACCCTAGGTCCACTTGACCCATGCTTTAAGGGATTCATCAGCCTATCTTTCCTTCTTTTCAATGAGGTGCTCCAAAGCACTCGTTGAT
Source organism: Picea glauca (assembly GCA_000966675.3). NCBI lineage: Eukaryota > Viridiplantae > Streptophyta > Pinopsida > Pinales > Pinaceae > Picea > Picea glauca. The sequence continues at coordinate 308,160 of JZKD02S0656456.1, read as the reverse complement.
GTCTTCTTCTGCTTGTTTATTTTTTCACGATATATTTTCCTTATTGATTTATCTTCCTCGATCATCTCTTCCAACAGATAGATTTTCCTTTCTTTTCTCCTTATTTTCTCACTTTGACCCTTCCTCGATTTATGTGTCTTCCACGCAGTTTGTACTTCATCATTCTTCCTTAATATTCACTTCCTTAAATAACCAAGGGCCAACACCCCCCATGCCGACTAAGTTTCCCTCTAACATCCCTAAGCTTGAAGGAAAGCCTAGTGAAGATCTAGGTGATCATGTTACGACATTTCATTTATGGTGCTCATCCAACTCATTAAAGGATGACTCCATTCAATTGAGTTTGTTTCAACACACTCTTAAAGTGGTGCCACGAAATGGTATATCGATATCGACAGATTGAATTACACTTACTTTAATAACCTAGATATGGTTTTCTTAAACCATTTCTAGTTACCAATAATATATGATGTCGACATTGAGTTGTTGGCCAACTTTGAGAAAAAAAAGTCGTCCATATCTCGGATCACATTTGAGAATGGCCTCGACAAAAGAGCTTGATAAAATTTAAGGTCCCTCCCACATTTTTTCTTGACTGGTTCCTAAATTCCTTAGTGCCTTGTGTATCCAAAGGCGTTGCGACATCCAAGGTTTTTTTTTTGAAGAAACTATCATGAGAGCCCAACAACTAGATTTGATTTACTCTCAATCCGATATGTTGTATGAGATCATGTTGGATGCACCATACTCAAATTTTGAACTGACCAAAAAGAAGTTTGGGTCTCACGTCGATGGCATAGTAGGCTCAACACAAATAAAGCCCACAAATCAGTTGAATAATCGGTTACAACATTTATTGATTCAATAGACTGTGTCCAACCAAACTCCTAGTTTGACTACCCCGCAACCCAAACGTCAGTTATACACAATGTGCAATCGACGTATCCCAAGGGTAACTAGAAATCCAAGGGAAAGAGGAAATCTAAAATCAATAAGTGTAAGGGGGATAAGAAGGTTGTGAATAATGATGGAGAGGAAAAAAATGAAAAGAGTAAGTTGAAGTTTTCATTTAAGCTTTGCACGGATGACCACTTGACTCACCAATGCCCTCGGCTTGAGGAATCCCAAAAACTATTGGCACAACAAAATCCTGTCATGTTAACCAACCCTTTTCCACAAGAGAAAAATATAGATCAAGCTTCCTAATCCACGAATGCGCCTGGGGGAATTAGGGATCCCCTATGCCTAATGCTAATAATGGAGCCATGGATGTTTATATGATAAGTTCTAATTCTCATCTTCAGACCATGGCTCATAATTATGGAATGCCATAATATTTTGATAAAGGAAAAGAAGCCTCCAACCTACCGCCTCATCTTCAAATTCAGAATACCATGGGGGAAATTATGACTCTCATCCCTAAGGGTGCATTTAAGAAGGATTCTCACAACCCAAATGGAAGGGCTGCTCAGAATTACTCCATCATGGAGGATTTGGAAAAAAATACTTGTGCAATGTCTGTTTTGGAAGTCCTCTAGAGTTGCCCCTCACAGAGGAAATAATTGTTGTCTTCCTTGGGAGCGATCGAGACTACTAAATCGAGAATGATTGTTTTTTACCCTACATATTATAAACCTCATCTTCCTCACCATGTCTCTTTTTTGATAGTAGTGGTGTATGCCATGAAATCATTGACAAGGAAAATTTTCCATACGGTAGTTGATGAGGGTGCCTCAACTTGCATGATGTCATTGGCATGTTGGAAGGCCATTGGCCAACCTGAGTTGTCTCTGTCACGGACAATGTTAACCACTTTTTAAGTTCGATCATTTATACCACATGGCATAATTCCTTCCTTCCCTGTGCAGTTGGAGGGAAAACCCATGTGTGTCGAGGCAGAAGTAGTCGATGCACCTCTTGTTGGTTGTGGAGCCTGATTATCTTCCTGATTCAGAGGTCCTTTCTTTCAGCCGTGTTTATACCCCATGAAGTATTTACACCCCAGAAGTATGTACACTCTTCCACGTGGGGGAGTGCAGAGGGGGGGTACCCCCTCTGCGGGGTCCGGGGGGTCCATCCCCCCGGCTGGGGGGTCTGGGGGCAAGTGGGCCCCCAGCAGGGGTTCGAGGGCGAAGCCCCCGAAGAAAAAATTGCCTTGTAAAAGTATATTGTAATTTCATTGTAATTCTGGACCATTCATTATAAGGTCGCAGATCTAATGGTAGAGATTATGTTAGGGTTTTTTTCCCTAGAAGGCAACCCTCTTTTATGAGGGAAATGTATTGCGGCTATGGTTGATGG
>JZKD02S0656456.1:272384-301295 GCA_000966675.3 Picea glauca | reverse complement strand
TCCCTTCATTTGCTGGATAATAATAAAGGAAGGACCTGGAAATTTCTCTGGTGGATGTAGCCCACACTGGGTGAACCACGTAAATCTGTGTCTCTCTTGTATTGTGTGTCTTCTGCGTTTTGTTTCTACATTTGTTTTATTTTATTGCTCCGCGGTCCTATTTTTATAACACCTCTCGACTACAACCTTTTGTTAGGGTGGAGTTGGACATACCCTATGAAAATGGTTGTATCCACCATTTTTCAGGTCTTATGTTTTCCTCATGAAGGTCATATCATAACCATTGATCACTTATCCTTCTCTCATCCTGACCCTTCATCGGGGAATCCACTGTCCCGATGATTGAAAAACCGCAACCAATTACTGTCAACTTAGGTGTCGGATTGTTTCCATATTTAATGGGGACTTTTTATTATCCGCCACCTACCAATGATGTCAAGTTTATTTCTAATATTCTTGATGAGACGAAGGCTGCAATATTTCAATTTGATTATTTTAGAATGAGTTACTTTAACGAGTCGTGGATTTTACCTTCCTTATTGACTTCGATGGAAGGGGTAGGGCACCCTGGAATGGCTATGCCCTTATTCAGTGTTGAGGTTGTGTACAATATTTTTTAGAAAAACTTGGCCAACCCCGATCTAGATCCCCCATAGGAGCTAGATCCTGTTCTCAATCCTATTTGGGCTAAAGACTCTCTTTCCACTCACGATCCTTTGGAATTATTCTTTCCCTCTGATGAGGTGATTTTGCAGGCAATGACTAGGCTGGATAGACCTTAGGACGATGTTCACCATAGATCTTATTTTTTACCCGAGCTTAGGAGAGTAGAATAAGGAGAGTTCACTATGACCATGAATGGATATGTCCCTTGTCCCGTTAACCCTCTGGCCACACACATAATCTATGCCAAGGGAAACATGGAAAGTATAGCTGAAACTATTCCTATCGACATCTCTAGAACCCCTGACATTCAGATTTATACAAAATTGTTTAAAGATCTTCACAACATTTTTTCCTGGTCTTATGAGGATATGCCAGGAATTGACCCACAAATAGTTGAACATGAGATCACAACTTACCCCGATGTTAAGTCTTTCCAACAGAAGCTTCACCTAGTCAATCCTCGCAATGTAGCGATGATCAAGGTTAAGGTAGAGAAAATCATCAAGGTTGGTTTTATCTATCCAATGCAATTGAGGAAATGGTTGTTGAACCCTATTCCTATCAATAAAAAACAAGGTATGATCTGCATGTGTATGGACTTTCGTGATCTTAATAAATCTTGCTCAAAAGATAATTTTCAGACCTAATTCATTGACTAGATTGTCAATGAATGTGAGGGTTGTGAGGTATTTTCTTTTATGGATAGTTTTTCCAGGTACAACTAGATTCAGATCAAGCTCGAGGACCAAAATAAAACAATGTTCATATATCCTTGGGGTACATTCACATACAGGAAAATTCCTTTTGGCCTTAAGAATGTTGGAGACACTTTTCAACGGGCCGTGTCATTTTCCTTCCATGACCTCAAACACATAGTCGAGGTGTATCTTGATGATCAATCATCACGTTCTCGTAAGAGATATGATCATCCCACCCATTTACGACTTATCTTTGAGAGGTGTCGCTACTATCGGATTCACCTTAATCTGAATAAGTGTAGTTTTTGTGTAACATCGGGTCTCTTGTTAGGTTTTATCGTGTTGACTAAAGGGATCATGGTCGATCTTTTGAAGGTTGAGGCAATTGTTTAATTTCCTCCCCTGCGCAAAATCCCCCAGCTTCAAAGTCTATAGGGGAAATCCAACTTTATTTGGTGTTTTCTTGCAAACTGTGATGAGATTACTAAAGGGTTTATGCATCTCTTGAAGAAAGGGGTCCCATTCTATTGGGATGAAGTGGCTCAATGCTCTTTCGAAGCGTTTATCTGACTTATTCCCCTCTTCTCATTCCTTTGGAGTATGGCAAGGACTTCTTGTTGTATTTGGCTACCAGAGAGTCTACTATTGGTATGTTCTTGGTCCAGGAGGATGACGTGATCAAAGAGCATGTTATCTAATATCTTAGCTAAGTCTTGGTAGGACCAGAACTCAATTACACCCATGTTGAGAAATTTTCTTTGGAAGTTGTTCATGTTGTCGAACAGTTCTGCCATTACATCTTACTTCACAAGACCATCATCATAGATGTCGTGAACCCTTTTCAATATGTATTAACACGATGTGTCATTGATGAGAAAATTAGTTGATGGATAGTCATCCTACAATAATTTGACTTGGATTTTATTTCCGCAAAATCTAAAAATTCCTTGGTATTTGTTGAACTAATTTTAGAACTTTTGGTCGAGAGTGGTAATGATTTGCTTGAAGATTCACTGATCAATGGGGATATTTTCCTTATTTTGTCTTTGAACCCTTGGTATGGAGATATACTTGTGTATCTTCAGACTTTGAAGTGCCCTTCTTCTACTTCTCACGATGAGTGTCGACGAATACGCCATCAAGAGAGGAACTATCTTATCATCGATGATACTTTATATCATCGAGGAGTGTATTTCATATATCATTGTTGTTTCACTCAGGAAGAGGAAGAGATTATGTTGAATGATTGTCACACTGGAGCATGAGGCGGTCACCTGTTTGGGTTGGCAATGGCCTAGAAAATTCTTTTTTCTAGATAGTTTTGGCCCTCATTGATTAAATATTGTGTATAGGTATTCAAGAAGTGTTACCCATGCTAGATCTTCTCTCAGAGAATGCGGTCACACCCTACTCCCATATTTCCAATTATTTTTATTGATCCCTTCACTAGGTGGGGGATTGATTTTACTGCATGCCACCCGACTTCATCTAGGGGGCATCATTATATCATCATGGTGGTAGACTACTTCACTAAGTGGGTCAAGGTCATGCAAACATTTAGCAATGATGGAGAAATGATTTCACTTTTTGTTTTTAACCAAATTGTAGCCAGGTTCGGTATTCCGAAGGATATTGTCATATACTGTGGAAATCACTTCCATAACAAGATGATGTCCAAGTTAACATCAAAACTGGGGTTTAATAAAGAAAATTCATCACCCTACTATCCACAGGTGAATGGTCAAGTGGAGGCTGTTAATAAGTCTCTCAAGACTATTCTTCAATGGACGATCAATTCAGCTAAGTTGAATTGGCATTTGATGTTGTACTCAACACTTTGGGCTTGTCGAACCTCAGTCAATACTTCTACAAGTTTTTATCCTTTCCAACTCGTTTACAGGCTAGAGTTAGTCTTTCTCATAGAGTGCCAAATCCATTCTCTTAAGTTAGTAGTGGAACTATTTCCCGACACTACTCCACTTGAAGAACTTCTTAAATATCTTGAGCATATTGATGCGCAACACCGAGATGAATCCTTGGCCAACTAGGCTCACAAAAAACATGTCAACTGTTAGTATGATCAACCCGTCTGCCCTCATGTTTTCTCCAAAGGTGATCTTTTCCTAGTTTATGAATAAGATAAAGATCCCTTGGGGGCAAGAAAATTCAAACCCATGTGGTTAGGACCGTTCATTGTTAAGAAAATTTTAGAAAAGGGTTCCTATCAATTGGTTTATTTCGAGGGTTATGTTTTATCGGATCCTAGAAATGGGATCTACCTTAAGAAGTATTACACTTAGATCGGTCACCTGGGAATGACTTATTGTATATAATGTATAGCTTTATTTATACATTTTTTTTTTTCTATGGACGTGTAGTTTATTGTGTTTCTTTTTACTGTGGAAAATGTCAAGTGAATCTGAGGTCTATGTTGAGTTCGCAGATGGTGCTATCCGACACACTTGGAGGCTTGCTTCTACAACTTGGGTGATATTCACTCCCTTTAGTCAGTTGATGTCTTCTGGAGGTATTTTTTTGGCCGAAGCAACCAATAATGTTGTCGAGTACAGTGTCATAATATAATTACTATGTGATGCCTTGTCACATGGTATTTATCACCTCTAGGTTTATCTATATGCTCAACTAGTGGTGTCTAAGTTAAATGGAATATACCATGTCTATGCTCCCACCCTTCACCGGCGATTCCTTAGGGTACAACTCTTAGAACACTATTTTGATTATATTACTTATATTCATGTTCCTAGGAGATATAATCAACTTACTGATACATTGGCTAATCATGTATTAGATTGGCATATTGATAACACATAAAAGTAAAATCACACACATACACGCATATGTAAATACATTTGTACAAAATGTTTTATTCATAAGGAAAAAATATGTATATATATATATATATATATATATATTATAAATAATGTGTACAAAAAATAATGTCATAATTACAAAAGTGGGCCATAAAGCCTCAAATAGAGCCGATATACATCGTTGTGCTCAAGCCCTCACTACATAAAAGAGTACAAAAAAGGTTCCCTTGACACATATGTAGTCCAGTTCTAGCTATGGCCTAGGTCTGTTGGCCCTAGTATAATGAACTACGAAGTTCGCAAGACGTCGGTAAAACTTAACCAGAGTCCTGAGTACCCCTACAACATGCAACTGCATGGTCACGGAAGTTCCTCTATCTTTTCCATCGACACTACATGAGTGGGAGTTATTAGGTTCCTCTCTACTTGTCACAATACTCTCTCAACCTCTCTAGTTTGTGGTCCTCCCACAGTTGGTGGTCCTCCTATTGTTGTTGGTCCCACATCCGTTGAAGGACGAGGCCTAGTCCTAGAGAATTTGGATTGTTGTATCGGTCCCACGTATGTATATAACATATCGTTGAGTTAGTACTTTGACGTTACCATAAAAAGGATAACATTTAAAAAATTAAAAATAAAATAACTTTAAAATATGAAGTAATGTGTACCTATCTCTTCGCGCTCCTCACTAGGGGGCATAGGCATATCAGGATCCCTTAGGAAATTGATCCCTATGTAGGGGTAGTCCTCGATCACAACAATTTTATGCGCCCACCGGTCAAGGTATTTGTCATCGAAGGCCTCCTACACTCTCCCTACACCTTGTCGAGGAAACAAATATGCCCCCCTGCATAATGTTGGAAAGGAGGCAATATGGCCTCGTACTGGCTCTCACGGGCTAAGGCTTGGAACTCTCTCAAAAAAGAAAGTGCACAACATGGTTCTGAACCCAATGTTATTGTTTTTTATTCTTAGGCGGTCAGTTAGCTGTTTTTTCATACATGTGAGCATCATAGTGCTCTAGTCAAAGATGGTGGCCTATAGACACTGAGCCGCACAATGCATCTGTGCACGTGAAGCCTGATGAAGTGATGTGGATATCGTGATCTGCCCAATCATGTAAAGTACTATCTGGAGATTGAGGCTTATGATATTATGAATTTACACCTAAGGTCCTACTTTCCTAGTGCCAGCCTCGTAGTACATGCCAATATTGTCTTCTATGTTGTGTGGTCCTAGAGGAAAGGTACTCAAGTTAGATGGTTACCCCCTCCTAGAGAGGTCAGTCAAAAATTATATATCCTCGGTCATCGAAGTCAATGATTGGCCCTATAGCATGAAGGCCTATGCATATTGGTGCCAATACTCTATCAAATGGTTCAGTAACCTGGGTTGTGCCCTCATGAATGGACATTGAAAGAACTTCCACATACCACACTGCTTAAGAATGGCAATGGCCCTTGGATCCTCCTCTACCAAGACATATAACTCCTCATATTCTCTCTCACCAGTGAACATACATATTGTTGCATAAAAGTCTATGAGGTTAGTCCCTTGTTTCATTTTTTTTGAAATCTTAAAGAGATGTATGTGGGTTGTCTTTAATACAATCACATATGTATGTGTGCTAAGTGTTACTTTACCCACATACATACACGTGTTGAACATGGATATCTTGTGTACATGCAGAACCAACCTTTGTACTAGGATGTGCACCCTCTAAACAATTAAATAGACAATAAAGATGAATGGAAAGGATGAGAGAGGTCATTTGTACTTACTTGGTTCAGGTTTGAACATCTTTCACCCACCGTAGATCCTCGAATTCACATTTTAATGAACAAGGTTTTTTGGAGTTTTGGTTATTTTCCAATTTGCAATGGTTAAAATGAGTTGTATACCCCTATTTATAAACTTTTTTGGCTCTTTTTTCCCCAGTTTGGTTCTCTTTTTCCCTATTCTTGGATTAGTGGGTAATTGAGTTTCTTTTTTAGAGATCTTTGGGTCATTCTTAGGAAATTTTTCTTTTGGTTTGGTATTTTTATGAGATGGGTTAAACTCAAATCATCCCATGGTAAATATGTTTTTTGACACTTGCATATAGGTTAGGTTCTCATCACCTTCCATCTTGCATGTTGTTTACTTTTCCCGCCTTGCCATAGGCTCGATCCCATCCAAGTGCGACACACAACCTTCTATGTTGCTTTAGAAGTGTTGTTATCAGGTGATAGAGCCTTCCTCTACATGGATTCCTTAGGTAGAGACTTTGTTACATTTTGGCATCCATGCTGTGAGTTTTTTACATAGGCTTGGGAATCCTTTTAGTCCCCCCATGACTATGTGTTGAAGCCCCATTCTTCTTCATCTTTTCTGGCTCATACCCGAGGGACTCCCCAAGAGCATGGTTTGTTTTCTTTCAAGCTCACGTGAACTTTGAAAGAAATATCTAAAGAGAGCTTATTTATTCTTTTCGGTCTCATTTGGATTACATAAGAATAGAAGCCCCGCTGGAGTCTTCTTTAAACCCTTTTTCGACTCTCTAAAAATGAAAATATTGTCGAGATATATTGTTTCCCTTCACGCTCGTCAAACTAAAATTTGAAGGCACATATGTCTGGTGGTAGTTTATCCCTTTTGGTCTGGATGATTAATTTACAAATAAAGGTATGCCATAGGAGCTTCGGTTCGCTAGGAGAGTCTTCTCAGGCGTAATTTTAACCCTTTTTCAGGCCCAAGGGACTAAATTTTTGAAAAAGGGCCATTCTCCCTAGTTTTGGTTTATCTCTTTTTCGGGCATTGGAGATTATCTACGAAAAAGGAACCCCCTTGGAGTCCATATTTAAGCTCTTTTCAGACTCCTTAAATATGAAAATATCATTGAGTGATTGTGTTCCTTTCACACTCGTTAATTGGTCCAGAAGAAATATCTATTTTGCATAAGATTAACCTTTTTTCCGACCAATAGATTATCCAGGAAAAAGGAACGCCTCAGGAGACATGTCTCACTGGGAGAGTTCTCCTAAGTTATATTTTATACTTTTTTGGGATAAGGGGACTAAACTTAGAAAAAGGGTGTGATTCCATAGTTAAGCTCTTTTCAGACTCCTTAAAATTGAAAATATATCCAAGTGATCTTGTCTCGATCACACTCGTTAAAATGGTTTTTAAGAGACGTCCTTTCGGTATAAGTTTAACCCTTTTTCGAACCGACTAGACTAATTATGAACAAGGAACACTCTGGAGTCTTCTTTTAATGTTTTTCAGACTCTCTAAACATGAAAACCCATCGAGTTTACCTTCTCTGGGATCGTAAAACTTCACATGGAAGGATTCTTGTTGTGCCATCCTTAATCGCATTTCATGTCTCATCCTTGTGTCTTTGGCCTAATGTTGGCTTCATGTTTCTATTAACTGAACCTTAAAATCATTCCTTAAATGCAAGCCTTGTAGCACTTTTTTCCCTTGCGATCTAACACCTTGACCCATGGAGGAATTTTCTCGAGTGTCCTTATCCTACACATGTCTCCTTTCATTGAGCATCATTATGTTCGATGTGATTGAAAATAGTTTTCTTTCCCACGACACTCGTTCATCCTTTGTAGTGTAACATTATTTTATTCTTTTTCAAGATCGTTAAAAATTTGAAAAAGACAAAAAAAATCAAATATTTCAAAAAGAGGAGATGGGATATGCATTCTCTTTTATCGATAGAAAGATAGTCTCCCTTGGACAAAGCACATCCTTTCATTTGTTCTGTAAGCATCGAGATCTAGCATGACTTTAGGAAGTTCTTCTTGTTACATAGATTTGTGTCTTCCTTCGTTTGGCTACTCTTTGAAACATATAGAGAGTTTGTGGTGCCTCCTATGTCACAGACTTATGTCAATAATATGATTCGTAAGTCGCATTTTTGTATAGTGATTTTTTCCAAGGGAAGTTTTATCCAACCTGAGTCGTCCATTCTACAGTTGATCTCTTGAATTTCATGAGTCAGCCATCCCAAGAGTCCATTCAAGTTCGGATTCAAAATCAATGAAGTTTTGTGCTTGATGATCGAGGTCCTCTAGTATTTCCCCGATGACATGTTGAATACCTCAGAGTAGTGAGTATTACACTCCTATTGTTCTCCTACCTAAGTTTTGAATATCTTGAAGTTTTTTCTCTAGCTATGAAGTTATCATCTCCAACTACATGCATTGATGCCTCCTGAAGATGCATGTCACATTGTACGTGTATATCTTCATATGATTTTGAGATGTAGATCCCCTGTGTATTGTTTGCGGATACACTTTATATAGACATTCATATTTGTCTCATAGTCATGATTATGTTGATTAATTGGGTTGGTTTTCATTGATGTCAACCCTTGAAGAAAGTTTGGTAGCACAAAGGTTTGGGTAATGGACCCAAGTTTTTTTATGGATAATGGTACGTGTTTTGATGTATTTGTAGGTAAAACTATTCTATATGGATAGTACATGTCATGCCATTTCCGGTGGTATGTGTAACATCACATAACTCCTCACGATTAGAGAGGTATGACGATGTGAAGTTGGAGAACCCTCATGAGTCATCTAGAAGCCCCAAAAGCTCAAAGTAGTCAAAGTTTTTGCAAAGAATAAATTATTTAAATAATAAAGTGAAGTGATGGGTGTATTGTGTATTTGTATGATTGCTCATTTGTTCATTTTTTATTTACTCTACAACTATTGGACGATAATGCTACATCGATATAACACTTGCATTTTACGGTGAAAAAGGATTAAATTGCTCTATTATTAATTCACCCCCCTGTCAGTAATCCAACAATTGCTATCAAAGAAGGTTCCTTCAAAAATCAGTTTACCCACTGAAAGGTAGATCATTGAGAGCAAAAACATGTATAAAAATGGAATACCACAGTTTGATGAACAAAAGTATGCATTTTGGAGCAGAAGAATGAAAACATATATACAGGCACATGGATTTGAAATTTGGCAATTAGTTGTAGATGGATACAAAGAACCAACAGTTCCGTCGGTAAACGAAAGAGTAATAAAACTCGGTCAAAATAATCCCAAATCCACAAATTCACTTCTGAATGGTCTTTGTGAATCGATATACACCAAAGTTATACATTGTAAATCCACTAAAGATATTTAGGACAAGGTTCAAAATATTTATGAAGGAGATTCAAAAGTCAAATAATCAAAGCTTCAAACTTACAGAGGTTAGTTCGAACAACTAAAGATGAAGGAAGATGAGAATATCAGAGCTTACTTCTTACGAGTCGATAAAACAGTAAACGCAATCATAGGATTGGGAGAAGAAATTAAAGAATCTATAATTGTTCAAAAGGTACTAAGATCTCTTCCTATGGGATTTGATCCTAAGATATCAGCACTAGAAGAAAGAGAAGATCTAGACTCAATAAGAATGGACGAAATACATGGAATCTTCATAGTATATGAAATGAGAATTGAATAGGAAAATCCAGATATAAAAGAATCATTTTTCAAATCATCCAAAAGGTCAAAGAAAAAGGGAAAGCAAAAGGAAAACAAACATAGCAGCAACAATGATATCTCGGAAGATGATCAAGAAGTGACCAACTTTGTCAAAAGATTGAGTAAGGGAACCAATGGAAGATATAAAGGTAATCTTCCATTGATTTGTTTTAACTGTGATGTTATTGGTCATTTTGTTAACAAATGTCCTCATAAGAAAAATAAGAGGAATGATGAAGATTACTCAAATAGAAAACAAACATATAAATGCAAAAGAACCATAAATAAATCTTTCAAGAAAGATTCTACACCAAATAAGACATATCCTCATCAGATGAATATGAAGTTAGTGACAGTGAGACAAAAAGAGTTATATTCATGGAAGTAGAAGAATCTAATAAATAAGACACCGAATAAGAATATGAAGAGGCAGAAGTTGACTACTTAGAAGAATTGTTAACTTCCATAGAAGTTATAAGAAGAGAAAAGAAGAAAAACAAGAAGCTACAAGTAGAGCTAGACAAGAAAGAAGACACTCGGGAACTAGAACAAATGATCACAAATTTGAAGTTTCAAATAGAAGAAGATAAAAGAATTGAAGAAGCACTCAAAGAAAAATTATAAGAAAGAGACAAGATCATTGAAAATTTGGAAGCAAATATTGTCACATTACGAAAGGATATTCAAAAGAAAAATATGCAGAATAACTCAAAAGTTTTGGATGACATTATCAGCAGTCAAAAGCCTCATTAGGACAAGACTAGACTTGGATACAATCAGACAGAAAAGGGATCAGCCTCCAAAACAACAGAACAAGAAACATATCCAAAAATCTATGCAGAAACAATCAAAAAGGATAGGAAGACCTACAAAGAAGATTGCAAGGACACTCCTCCATCGAGAAGATTTAGATTTCAGAATCAACGACCGACAGATAGGCCTCAGGAAGAAGAAGGATTTAGAAGAGAAACGTGTTTCAGAAGATTTTCAACTCCCAGGTATCAAACTATTTTTTTGGTTTATGTTGTACATGCAATAATTTTGGACATAAAGCTATAAATTTCAGAGCTAACAGCAAGAACATAAACAACTTCAAAAGTCATACACAAAGGGGTTATCCAAGAAGGCCTAGTGAAGAACTTACAATAGGTTTGAATCATTGAGAATTGAAGTGGAATGCTACTAGTGTAACAACTTTGGACACATGGCCAAAGATTTTAGAATGACAATTCCTCCTAGAGAACCACAATAGAACAACAACAATCACATACAGGCACCTCATAAGAGAACATGGATAAGAAAGTAGAATCAGTATAGAAATGAAGAATGCACACTCTCTCTACAATCTAAGAAAAATAAACGTGGTTGGTCTGTTGATAGTGGTTTTTCAAAACACATGATAGGTGATAAACACAGGTTTATTACATTAAGAAAGGAAAGAAATGGATCAGTTTCCTTCAAAAATGATGATTCAGCAAAAATCATTAGAAAATGCACAGTCAGAATTGGAAACAAGAATATCAAGGCAGAAAATGTTCTACTAGTAGAATATATGAAACATAATCTTCTAAGTGTGAGCCAAATGTGTGACCAATGTCATAAAGTTACTTTCGATTCACAAAAGTGCAAGATAAGAAAATAAGGTTCTGCAAAAGTGATTGCAACACCTGGAAGAACTTCAAGAAACATATATGTATTAAGTGAAATTGGAAATGAAAAGTGTTGTCTAGGAAAGGAAGATGAAAATTGGCTATGGCATAGAAGAATGGGTCACGTACACTTTGATAACCTTGTCAAAGTCAGCAAAAAGGAAGTAGTTATAGAAATTCCCTCGATCACGAAACCAACCAACACTTTATGCAAGCATTTTCAACAAGGAAAACAAATAAAGACCATGTTTAAATCAAAGTAATATTCAACGACAAGACCACTGGAAATTTTGCATACTGATCTAGTTGGACCAACTACAACAAAGGGTTTAAAAGGTGAGAAATACTTTATATTATTAGTTGATAATTATACAAGAATAAATGCAGTTTTATTTCTCAAGAATAAGTTAGAAGCTTTTGAAAATTTCAAGGTCTACAAGGAAATGGTTCAAAATGAAATGGATTCAAAAATCAAATGTTTGAGATCTAATAATGGAGGAGAGTTCACTTCAAAGGAAATTATGGAATACTGCAGTAGGCATGGAACAAAAAGGCAATTCTTTGTTTCTAGGACACCTCGACATAATGGAGTTCTTGAAAGAAAGAACACGATAGTATAGGAAATGGCTCGAACAATGCTAATGGATTCCAAATTGACACATATTTTCTAGACACATGTAGTGCATACAACAATTCACATTCAAAACATAGTAATGCTCAGAAACAACACTGAAAAAACTCCCTACGAGCTATGGAAAGGAAGACCAACAAATGTGAAGCACTTCAGAGTATTTGGAAGCAAATGCTACATCAAAAGAGAAGATGACAGAATGGGAAAGTTTGAATCTCGTGTGGAACATAGAGTACTTGTTGGTTACTCGAGTACAAGGAAATCATACAAGCGCTGAACAAAGTTGTGGAAAGCATCAATGTAACAAATGATGAAATAGGTGGATGATAATTAAAGGAAGAATAAAATGAACAACTTTATGAAGAAGAAGCAGAAGATGAAGAAGATCAGATAGAAGTAGAAGAGAAATTTCAACAAGTGCCTCTAAAGACACCTAGCAAACAAGTACAAAACAATCATCCTTTAGATCAGATGATCGAAAAAGAATATGCAGAATTTGAGACTAGAAGAAGAATCAGGTCACCAAAACAAATGCACTTAGCACTCTCATCTACGATTGAACTAAATAGTTTTGAAGAGGCCAACAAGGATGAATTTTTGAATGAGGCCATGGATGAAGAATTTGATTAAATAGATAAGAATGAGAAGTCTTGGGAATTGGTTCCAAGACCAAAGAATAAGAATATGATTGGCACAAATTGGGTATTCAGAAATAAATTGAATGAAGATGGACTGGTTACAAGGAACAAAGCTAGATTGGTATGTAAAGGATACACACAAGTTGAAGGAATTGACTTTGAAGAGACATTTGCACCAGTTGCAAGAATGGAAGCAATCTAATTTATTTTATCTTATGCATGCTCCAATAATATTAAAGTGTATCATATGGACGTGAAATCATCTTTTATGAATGGGGAACTTGAAGAAGAAGTCTACATTGAACAAACAAAAGGATTTCAGTTGTCAGAGAACACAGGTTACATGTGCAAATTGAAGAAGGCCGTGTATGGTCTAAAAAAGGCTCCTATATCATGGTATTCTAGACTTGATAAATATATACAGTGGGCAGGGTTCAGAAAAGGAAGTGCAGACAATAACCTCTACATCAAGGTAACTCAAGATAGTATTTTATTAATTGAAGTTTATGTTGATAATATTATTTTTAGAAGCAATGATGACAAGTTAAGCCAAATATTTGCAAAGGATATGAAGAATGAATTTGAAATGTCATTACTTAGAGAAATATCCCTCTTTCTGGGTCTTCAGATACGTCAAAGAAACCAAGGAATTTTTATTTCTCAAACTAAGTATATCAGAGAAATGCTAAAGAGGCTCGGAATGGAAGATAGCAAACCATTTACCACTCCTATGAAAACCAGTTGCAAGTTGAGCAAAGATGATGATTCAAAGTCTACAGACCAGAGGAAATACAGGTAAATGAATGGTAGCTTACTATATGTGACAACATCCAGAACAGATGAAATGTCGGTAGTTGGACATGTGGCATGATTTCAAGAAGCACCAAAGGAATCACATGTCGTAGTAGTGAAAAGGATTTTCAGATATCTCAAAGGAACAAAAGATTATGGATTATGGTATCCAAAAGGAAAGGATCTATCACTTATTACCTACACAGGTGAAGATTGGGAAGGTTGAATTGATGACCGAAGAAGCACTAGTGGAGCAGCGTTATACTTGGGTGAGTGTTTAGTATCATGGCTAAGAAAGAAACAATCATTAGTATCCTTATCTACAGCCGAAGCAGAATATATTGCAGCAACGACATCATGTTGTACACAGTTTCTATGGATGAAACAAACTCCGACAGATATACATGTTGAGTATGATGAGCCCATTCCAATATATTTTGATAATACAAGCACCATCATTATCTCAAAGAAACCGGTGATGCACTCCAAAATGAAGAACATTCCAATCAAGTATCACTTTCTATGGGAACATGTTGCAGAGAAGAACATCATAGTTGAATATGTTGACACAAAAGAACAAGTGGAAGACATCTTTACAAAACCACTTCCATGGGAAGCCTTTGATTATCTTCGCCAAAGACTTGGAGTAACTTCTACTCCAAAATTAATGATTTTGAATGCTTATCTTACATGTATTATATTTACATGAGGAAGTACCATAACGAGGACAGTTTAGGTTGGGAGATCAGTTTTAGGAAGAGTTCAGTCAAGGGAGTATCCCCAAGGATAGTTCAGTTAGGGGGAGCAACTCTGGATTGAAAGACACCTTTGTTGTTGATGACAAAGAGGGAGATACTTATCAGATGCAGAGTGTTATCACTGAAATTTAATTTGCAAATGGTTACAGGAATCCATCATATCCAAACACCTATTAGTTCACTCACAACTTCAAAAATGCATTTCCAAAGGCATAAACTATACAACTAGTTAAAAAATTAGCACACGTAGAAGAATTACAGGAAGCGCAAGCACATGCCCATGTCAGAAACATAAAAAAAATGCACACATGCACCCAATGCGCGACTGTTTTTGGCACAGGGGCAGACCCAAGGTTCAACACTCAAGAACACACCAACAAAACCCTAACTACCGACCCTTTCGGCAACACCTGCGAAGCAGATGAAGTCTCACCCGAGGTAAAGGAAGGGGTGGTTGTAGGACTCAGGTGTCTGCAACCTAGATGGGATACTGATCTGTAATTATATATTTTACATGGCACTTATCATAGATCATTTATCAATATTTAACCCTTATGGTGCTTCGCGGATGGCACAGCGCATCGCAGTGAATAATTAGACTAAAGATGATTCAATACTTAGCCACAGAAATATAGATTAGATTCAACAGATCAAGCACTAAGAATCTTATATATCAGATCTAACATTCATTCATATCATAATCATAAAGAATAACTAGATCTACTTAATCACAGCAAGAACTTAGCCAAAAAGGAGACAACACTTAGATCAAAGCACATAGCACATTACATAGAGTTACCATGGTTCACCCCCACCCTAGGGCTACATCCACAAAGTCTTCTTCTTTATATTATCATGATCAAGAAGTTACAGCACAGAGCTTCAGGGACCCTTACTTCACACAAGACATAATATTTGTGCAGCTCGCTAGATCCTTCTTCCTTGCACTTCAGCACAAAACTACAACAACTTGCACTTAGCCTTCCAATCTCCTTACAATCCTGCACATAGCACTATACATACGATCACACAGATCCAACTACTAGCACTAAGCCTTTAGCTATACATCACATAGAGGTACTACTATTTGCACTCAGCTATCATATCTACTACTTAAGTATCTATTTATAGATTACAAAATGGGCCTAAACATGGGTAAACCCACGGTCTGACATCCCTTTCCCTTTACATCAACCCAAAACCCTAAAAAGGACCAAAAATAGGTCTTTCTTGCTTCGTGTTGCGCTCCATCTTTGGCAAGTTGTTGTAGTCCCAAAAATGGTCAAATATGACCAAGTATTCTTTGAAACTTGGTAAAGGGCCAACAGGCCCCCAACACTCACCTGTGACTCATCCAAAGTCACTCAGATTTGATCAATTCTGCCTCGAATGCCTTGAGCTTGGCTTGAGCTTCTTCGACCTACTGCAGTGCGACAACTTCTTGCTCAGTAAATTCCTGGATCACTATGTCATTGAGCGGTCCTTCTAGTTGTTGTTTTGCAGTGATGACAACCTGTTTGAGTTCATCTTCCTAGCTTTCCAGTTCAGCGAACAGTTGGCTTGCCTTTTCCTAGATTCGCTGAAGTCGTTGGGAGACTTCCATCACTTTTCTTTGCAATGTATGTACATGTTGTTGGGTTGTGCGTTGTTCTGTGAACCTCTTCATTCTTTAGACTGGGGTCAAAGTATTTATCTACGTCTGTAGCGTGTCTACATGCTACTTTTCCTCTTGGATTTGTGCCTCCAATGTCTGCAATTTTGGATTCTCTGCAAGGGTTTCATAAGTCTGGGCACTTATAGCGCTCAACTACTTGCATTCCAAAGAAAATCTTTTTAATCAACCAACTGCGCTTCGAGTAGTGGCCTCTCTTAGATATCTTATTTCTTGAGGGGTCTCAAGCATGATGCAGAGCTCCAAATCTATGATGTGTTGTTGGAGTTGTTGGATTACTTCTTCCAATTGGGTCACCTATTGTGGGGGACGATCTTCCATCTTCACCTCTATGATTGTCATAAAGTGCAGTGCTTTGTGAATCCTTTCCTAAAATTCAAGTTGCTCTGCTAGAAACTGTGCCTTTTCCTCATCCCACTTCGCTTTCAGGGAAAGATTTTCCTGTTCTGCCTCCTTCTATTGTTCTAGAAGTGATTTTTGTGCTTGCATCAGAGCCTAGGTGGCTTGTGTTGTGTCTTCTTGAGCTCATCGAAGGTGAGCTTCGAATTGATCAACGATTTGGTGTAATTGAGTGGGCTCATTGCCTATTCCTAATGTTCCTCTTGGTAAAGGTGTTGTAGACACTACTTGGATGGAATGGAGTGCCTGCTTCACTTCTTTGAGTTCGCTTTTGATTCGGTTGAATAGCTCCTCCTATTTTTCTTATTTCTTTTCTGCGAGCTTGAGTGAAACATCATTCAGCGTGGAAATTAGGAATTTGAAGGCATCTAGGGTAAGCGTGGTTTTAAGCATGGTCCAGGTGGCCTTAGATTTCTTTAGGGAGGAGGGTTTTAGTGGTGTCATATTTCTTTTCATGGAGGGATCCTCCTCCTCTCTAGGTGGAGTAACCTCGCCTCTGTTTTTCTCAACTTCTGTACTGCCTAGCTTGTCACCATCGCCTCCCTGTGCAAGTGAGATCGAAGTAGTCTTTGCGGACATGCTAGGGACATATTAAACTTTGTCATCCTTCTTAGTCCTACTTGGCCTAGGTGTATCCGGCATAGCTTCAGGGATTTCCTCATCAAACATGTCTGTGGGGTCCGCTGCAACAAGGAGGTCTACTGACCATTCCTTGGTAATCTCCTCCAAGTCATCATCTGTCAGTTTGTAGTAGGATTGGAGCTGTTGTTTATGCTCATCACCACGCGTTGTAATATAGGTGAAGTGGCGGTCCAGGCTAAATTGGATCAAAGGGATAAACCTATGAAGTACGTTTGGGGTGATTCACGATGTAGACTGAATTGCATTCTTCAATTGGTTGAAGTAGGTGTGGAAGACAACATTGGACTGCCACTGCTTGTTCATGTCACTGGAGTACCACAGCGTACAGAACTTCACGGCTAGAGGTTCAAAAGGTTCGATCTTCGGAAAAGTGGCTCCCTCTAGCAAATCCCAATCGATGAAGGTGATGAGTATGAGTAACCAACTAAAGTGGAACTCATACCCTTGGTCTTGTGCTCCTCTGCATTCAATTTCTAACTAGTTTACAAGATACTATGCCCAATTCATCTGTAGTCCCTCAACGCACTTCCCTGTGAGTTCAACTATGAAGCCAGTCACCTGTGTTGGTCTATTCTTACGAACTAATTTTCCATCGATTAACTGAAATACAATGCACACTGCGCCACTCTGGATAGAGGCTACCTTGTAGCCTCATGTACCCTTATCTACATCGCCATAAGTTTCCTTTATTCGTTGTGCTAGTGCTCAGTCTGAGGTCTTGCCTGGGTAAAATTCATGTGGGTCGGGACCTTGCATGCTAAGTCTTGTGATCCAATTGATCAGAGTCGTATCCACAGTGATGTGATGGTCCAACCATAAGTATCTGCAATGGTAGTAAGACAACAACAACTTGACGCATGCATTGACTTCATGGTGTCTACCGAAGTGAGGGATCTTCATTACGTTGAGCAGTGTGGACTGCGCAAGGTTCTAAGTCTAGAAATGTGGGACAATCTTAGCATTTCTGCCTTTGGTCTTGGTTAATTATTTATGCGGAGCTAACATGTTGTAGGTTTTGCGATATCCAAGGTTAAAATCGTTAAATTTCCATATTGTGAGCTTATCCTGGTCAACTCGTATTGCACGCACCCCTTTTGGAAGATACATGGTGATCAGGGTGTACTCAAAGTTCCTGGGTTCACTTTCCAAGTTAATCTTGTTGCTCAAAGGTGGTATGTAAATTGGAAAAATGTGCAGGATCAGCTTGGCATTTGCAATATCATCTTTGTGCTTTGTTCTTGTCTCAGTCATGGTTCTAGAAGGTCCTGCACCGCAAGAAATGGAGGGAGAAACTTGGACTCCTCCTGTTGATTATGCTTACACACTGGAAGACATCCTTCTCTCTGACATGACTCTCTCAGCCATTAGGTCAATCAAAACTTCTTCAACTACTTTCTCAACATCGTTGATCTCATCCAACATACAAGCTTGGGTCCGCTAGCTCAGGTGTGAAAATGAATTTTGAGACTACGATGAACAATATGGGAACAAGGCAATGATCATAGGGTGAAGTAATCTCAAGGTTCGTGCTCAAATTATCACTTAGAAAAAGGTATTCTCGGTGCGTGGTGTGATGGAATAAGTATGGAAACTTAGCAACGGTCTGCTTGCAATGGGTATGGGGCCTTCACTAACTCCGTTCTATCCATTCTGGTGTTGTCCAATGGTTTAGTGGGAACCCATAATTGCTTTTCAATCCATTCAAGGTGAGAGTCGAATGGGTATATTGGTCCAACAGCTATATTCTTATGCCATGGTGAAGTGTCAGATGTCATTGTTCTAATATCTCGACAAAGCTCAATTATTGTGATTTTTCCTTCTACGAAGTTTCCTCTGGAGTCTTCTGTAACTTCCCGATTTTGGCCCTCTTCTTACTTAGCTTCCTATCCTTTTTTCCAGTGATCTTATTCTCATTCATCCCTTTTCCATTCTGAGTCTTATCTTCTCTTGACATAGTCACTTTGCATTGCTTAGGGTCATTCTTCAGATCCAAGGGTAATACTCCTTCATCATATAGATTAGGTATTTTGGTCTTCTGTGGTTCTTCTAACGCTCTTATAGCTTTGAAATCCACGTCCCTGGTGTTTAACAGTGGATATCTATCCTCTTATTCCTCCATCAAGTAGGCGATCCTTCTAGTCATAAATTCCATGAGTTCTTGCTTCTTCTGTTCTAGGGCTTCATGTTCTTCTTTCCTCTGGATCTAGTCTTTTCAATCCAGATATTTCCTAACAAAGTTGGAAATGGGGCGTGGTCCTCAATAAGTCTAATGACTTCAAAATCTTCCTTTGTCGAAGTTCCATGGGTACTCATAGCTATCTGTGTAATTCTGCAACATAGGGTTACCCTTTTTCCTTTGAATAATCTAATGGTTCCTAGTGAAGGGACCAGAGAAGGCCTTCCTAGGTTTTCCCAAGTTTTTTTTGTCATAATGTTCATTGGTGTTCCCTCATCTAGAGCACAGTCAATGTCAAAGTCTCCTATTCTTGCTTTGATTTTATCCTTTTCTTTGAAGATCTCTGATAAACTGATATCCTTATGATTATCTAGGGTTTCTTTTAGTTTCAGTAACATGATCTTTGATTATTTCTAGGGTTCCTCTATAATTTTAGTCTCTTGATCTCCTTCAGAGTTTGCTTGTTACATATTCAGTTTACATTCTAGGGAAATCCAATACTTCATGGTCCATAGCTTTACAACAGAGGCAGCTAGGGATTCTCCCAAGGCATTCCTTAGCAAGATGTCCTGGTCTTATGCAACTGTAACATAGGGTCAATCCTCTCTTTATTTTAAATGACCCCCAACCTCTTCTGTACTATGCACTAGGGTCATGGTAGCTAGCCTGCAAAAAACATTTTCTAGGATCTTGCATCCATATGTTAGTCCAACAATTCTTTCTATGCATAGGTATAACATATCTATCATTATTCTTATAAGATCTATCAAATGTTCTTCCATCTAACGATGCCCTAGTTTTTAGGCTAGGACAAAATCTATCAAGCATACCTAGAATCATGCTTCAGAAACAAAAAATTTCCACTTATCTTACTTATATAGAGCACTTGAACTATTATTACCTTTACTAGAGCAAAGAGATTTACAGATATTACCTCTTTCTGTAGATATGACTTAGAAACTTCCACTTTAACCTTTCTTAGAGAAAAAAGCGTTCAAATCTGACTTCTTTTCTTCAGTATCCACCTCTTTTCTTGCAGATATGGTCTCTTTCCTTCAAATCTGACCTTTCTTTCTCGGCACAAATATTTGTAGGTCAAGTAGAATACTGTGCACTATGACAACAGATCTACACACAGAGCTTATTTCGCACAATTTTTTTTCTTCTTTTGTCCCCAACAATCACATTTATGGTCCTGGAAACAGAACCATTTGTTGGCACAAGAGCAGACCTAGAGTTCACTCCAAGAGCGCACCAACAAGCCCTAGCTACTGGCCCTTTCGGAAACACATGCAAAGCATATGCAATCTCACCCAAAGTAGCGAGGGGAGGGTTGCAGGACATAGATGTCTACAACCAAGGGAATATCAAGGTGATCTTGTATAACAACAATCACTGTATTCATATATCATTGATTGGTGAGATCTACTCTACACAGTTATAGATCTTGATCCAACACAGTAATGCAAATGGCAATATAAGAATGACAGAGATCAAATCATTAATCACTCACACAACACAAGATGTACGTGGTTCACCCTCTCTCTAGGGCTACATCCATAGAACTGTGCTTCTAATATATTAAGACAAAGCTTAAAGTTTTGATCTACACTCTTGGCTAGCAGATCCTCTCTCTCCTTCTGTATTTCTTTCCTCCCTCCTACGCACCCAGCTACAGGACCTAATCTTCACACCCAGTTGAAGATATTACAATACTAGAAGGCTTCAACACTTCTCCCTCCCAATAAAATGACCTCTCACCACAACAATAGAGCTAAATCAATAACAATATCATAACCCCAAAAGTATCAACCAAACCTAGGCCCTTAAGACCTCAATTTATACATTACAATATTTCACCGACATCTTTAGGCCAAACCCTAAGTGTCCAAAACCCTAGATACTAAAACCCTAGGTGTATAAAACCATAGGTCAACTTGACCCGTGTTTTCAGGGCTTCTCCAGGCTGTCTTTCCTTTCTTCTATAACGGTGCTCCAAAGCATCCAATGGTGGCTTTCTCCACTTCCTGGGTCATCCTAGGTCCATATTCCTTGATGATATGTCATCCTTGATCTCTTCATCCAACGGCTTGCTTTTTCTCACTTCGCTCCATATTTTCTGCTCTTTTTCTCACTTCGACCTAGTGATAGTCACTGTGTCTCCCGTAAAGTTCTCTTTTTACCTTTTCTTCCTTGTTCTCCATTTATTTTCATAACCAAGGGCCAACAACTGTGTACGCAAAAAGCCACACACACCTGAGAATGATGCATTTATGGCTCTTGTCATCCTCTCACCCACTTCTGGTTCATCTCCCAAGTCAATTTGACCCTCAAATCTGAGTTGCATCCGAGTGGCGGGAACTGGTCAAAGACCTAAGGGTGCTCTAAAGGGCCCCTTGTTCACAATAAATATCGGTTGGATAATGCCTCAAAGATTTTCTATAAAAAGAGGCCATGGGTGCACTATGAATTCAAGAATCTCATTGTATTGTTATGTTGCCTCTATTATCCTACAAGGAACCTCTTTCCTTCTTGGAGCATACTAGGATCATCTCATTAAGTTATTCACCTCACCTATTGATGGAATAAGTTTGGATTTCTTCACCATTTCCTTTCTATTTTTCCATTTGTAAGAATATATATCACATAGGGGACTCAAGAGCCCTCCCTTGGAGGAAGAGGGGATCCATAAGTCCCCCTTTTTCCTTGGTGTTTTCCCACTAATACAATATATCCATTGATGGCATGAATATTGGTTAATTGTTTGATTAATTTTGGTTCTAACTTCCTTATGAATTGTATTTTGTTTCTTTAGATGTTATTATCAAAGTTGTTTGTTTATTTCATATGATTGAGTCATTTGACTTATACACTAAATTTTTTCTTGTTCAGTTGGCCCAACTGGACTTGGAAGTGTCCCTCTTTTGCTCATTCAAGTGGAGAAAAGGATACAATAGATTGGCGGCCATATTGAGGATAAGGTATCAATTTCATCCCTATTTGGGTTGTTTGAGCACTTCTTTTTTATCTATTTTCCTTGCAGGGATCATAACTGGCCCAAGCCTACCTACAAAGAGTTGAATTTGGAGTTGGAATAAGAGAATTTAATTTAAAATTTCCTTCCTAGATGCGTATCAGAACATGCACGGGTTTTTCATCCCACAAGAGAGTCTTCCAAGAATGTGTGCCAACAACACTATGTTTCCTAGCACACGATGCACCAACAGGTACTTTTTTCTCTGCGCATTGGCACCACATGTGCCTC
This sequence comes from Picea glauca, assembly GCA_000966675.3. NCBI lineage: Eukaryota > Viridiplantae > Streptophyta > Pinopsida > Pinales > Pinaceae > Picea > Picea glauca. The sequence continues at coordinate 278,992 of JZKD02S0656456.1, read as the reverse complement.
TGTCTAAACTGGGGCCTGTGCATCTGTCCAGAAATCCAATATTGTAAGAGTTTTTTTTGTGATGTTTGGAAGGCCCCTAGCCTTCTAAATATTGAATCTATGAAATTTGTAAATGCACCACACTTATATTCCCTCTCCACATGAAGGGTTAGTCAAAACATAGGCACTTAGGAGGTTAAAAAGAACCATATTTCTCCTCTCTTTCTTTCATTTTTCCACATGGATGGCTTGTTTTGATTGTAAAAGTTAAGTTAAGATAATTTGCTATCACATATATAAACACTTTCATTGGGACCATAAATAAAACTTCAATCATTGAGTATGCTCTTCTCTCATGCCATAAAGAGATCTTTAGAATTAGAAAAACGATTGAGGGAAGATTTCATCTCTCTTAAAAAACAAAATCTTTTAGGAGAGGAAAAATCCCCCCCTAGGGCCCCTCTTAGTTTATTTTCGAAACATCTAAAATTTTCAAGGACCCATACATGCCCACATGTTGCAAATATTAGGATAGTTTTTGAAGATACTTTCTTAGTTTACATCACTAGGGGAGTTTAAAGATTATTGTAGTGGGCCCATACATGCCCACATGCTTGCAATCTAGAATAGTTTTTGAAGCTTTCTTAGATTAAATCACATTGGGGAGTTTAAAGGATTGGTAAGGACCCATATGTCCACATGCTAGTTCACTAGGGACTTTAAAAATTCCGCAAGGTTGTACCAATGGCATCTAGTAAGATAGGTAATCAAGACTTGTAAAGGACCACATGAAGTCCACATGATGAAAGGTGACACCTAACTTATTAAAAAATTATTTTGGCACATTTTATCACTTTCTCACACACAAAGTCACTTCTCACTCACATAATTTCATCTTGAATTGTGGAGGTTGAAGTAGGTTTCCTCCAAAGGGATTCTGAAACATCCCACTATTTCTTGAAGGAATTATCCACTCCCACATATTTCAAACAAGATTGGTTCATACCTCCAATCTCTCAAACAACCAAATCTAAAAATTTTCTAAAAAATCAATAAGATTTCCTCCACAGGAGGTGCCAAAAGAAATTTTTTAGTCTAGGTAGGATCTCGAGGACAGACATCCAAATAACTCCCCGTTATCTCGTTCTCACATCTTCAAACATTAGAAGTTGACAAATAGGGAACTTTAAAATCCTCCAAGTCAAGTGTTCCTAACACCATAAGGAAGGAAGATACTCGTGAAGGGTCGAAGGCCGAGGTTCAGTTGTTCTGTGCATCCCCCCTTGAGGCACCTACCTCTTGGATGGGATCCAGCCTGTGACCCATTTCTCAGGCCGAAAATCTAAATGTTGTACTTTGACCAAGATACCTAGTGACCAATTTTTAGGACATCTACCCAGGTGGCAATTGTGGGCTGCAATTGCACCTTGATCATATTTTTTGTGGCTATTGGGAAATATTGCCAACTCTTTCAGGATATGCACCCTCTACCCCTCATTATAACTGATTATTTCATCCTTCACTAATTCCTCTTTCGATGGTTTCAAACCCCACTGTTGAGTACTATTGGAAGGTCCAGTGATATTTGAGAGGAAGGGAATTACATCTTGTTAGGACATGAGCATTTGTTTTCTTTGTTCTTCCACGTAGAAAAAATCCACCTACCCACATGTATGCTTCTTTTCAATTGATTTATGTATGATTCTATTGTGATTACATGCAATTGTGAGATATATTGTTAAGGTCCAAAATTATACAAAGACTCTTGTTCATTTATTGATCTCATCACCATTTGCGCACATTCACTTTGCTAGTCAGACAACATAGGGGACCCACATAATCCCCATCGTTCTAGACACTTGCAAAATCTCCCTCCTATTCTAGGAGGATTTCTTAGTTTTTCCAACTCACCGGCTCAACCCTCTCACACCCCTATGAGTGCTACTATATTGGGATCATCTTTTCTTGGTTCCACTTTACTTGGGTCCACTTCCCAAGTTCATCCATCCACTAGCTCTCCTTTACAAGAAGGTGGAGGGTACACTTCCTTTTGAGGGAGAAGTACACCCCCACTAAATCCCCCTCAAGGGTCAGGTATACCACCTGCTCACACCATGGTTGGAACCAATCCTCCATCGCCAATACAGATGCCATATTTTGCCTCCCTCAACATATCGAATTTGAGAAAGCTCACGAATGATCCTATATTACATGACCCCACATGGCCTATAATGCCTACCAAACTACCTTCCGAAATTCCCAAGTTTGAAGGAAAGGTGGGAGAATATCTTGCCAACCATATCATGACCTTCCACTTATGGTGCTCTTCAAACAACATCATGGACAACTCCGTCCAACTAAGGTTATTTCAATGCACACTCATAGGTCCATTAGCCAAATGGTATGTGGATGAAAAATCAAGGTCCCATGTGACTTTTGAATCCTTGGCCAAATCATTTTTTACCTTCTTTAAACTACCAATCTTCCATGACAATGATCTCGAACTTCTCTCCGATTTTAGACAAACCTCAGCCACACATATCGCTAACCACATTCATGAATGGCGTCAATGACATGGTTTATGAAAAGAAGAAACCACCAAGCAACAATGCCTTCATTAGTTTCTCAGATCACTCGTCCCCCTCCTTGCGAAAGATGTGGCATCCACCTTCCTCCAATCTCAAGAGGAAGCCATCAACAAGGCCCAATAGTACGACCTCATCTATGCACAGTCAGGTTACTTATATACGGTACTACATGATGCCCCGAGACCCATACCATTCGACCAGGACAAACCTGGGATGTCTCACGCAGCGGATGGATTGATTGGTGCCACAACACACCACAATCTGTACATTCAACCACCACCTATGTACGGTACACCACAATATCCACCGATATATGGAGTAACTGCTTGTTATCCTCATCCCCCTTATCAACAAACATACTCTATTGTCCTCCCTCCACCCATAAGTGGACACTCGTTGGCACCCATGATGTTCCCAGTTGTTCAACCTAGTTCTGGTACCCCCTCTACCTCAGCTTACACCCTGAGTACTAGTGAAAGCGCTACGCCATCCTATGCACCCTACAATTCATTACCACAAAATAATCCATCCTTTCCATTTCCTGGCCCTCAACAGTCTATTTCTCCTCCACAAGGACAACCACACACTCAGGTTAACTTTGTTAAACCCTTTCCCATTCAACAATTTAAAATTTTCGAACAACTGAATACAGAAAATACGTCCTGTTATCACCATAACAATTTTCAAATGGTATCCAAGTGTCGAAATTTTAGCGAAAGGTTGTTTCTCCAAGGAGATATAATAATTTAGAGAACCAGGCTATATCTCGTGGCGTATGGACAAATATGGTGAAAGTATAAAGGGTGAGACTCAACGAACCGTCTATCTTGAAAGCGGACCGGATCAATGGCCAAAGTGCATATTAGGGATCAAAATAACACAAAGGTTAAACAATCAAGGGCGGGACAAGGAAAACCATCATGGTTTAAATCATGGACGCATGGCACCCTCTGAGACACATTGGGGCAAAAAATGGTTCTTGTAAAACCATCTTCCCCAACCCCCGATGTTGAAGTTGTTGGGTAAATGTGGATCGTAGATCTTAAAACAACCTGAATCAACGGTTGAAACCCATATCGACGATTGGAGTAGCGTGAAGATTAATGAATCAAGGTCAGGTTGGGGAAAATTATCGTGGTTTAAATCGTGGATGCGTGGCGCCCTCAAAAACACATTAGGGCGAAAAGAGGTTTACCTAAAACCATTTTATCCAACCCCCAATGTAAATAGATACCTATAAAAGGGGGGACCTTTCGGCATTATTTTATGATAACTTGAAACATTCAAACGTTCAGGAACTTGGCACAAAGCATCTATTTGAAATTCAAGCTCAGAACTGAACCAGATTCATGTTTCTCTCATCGCTTAAGAGGTATTTTTTCCATGGCCACTAATCCTGTTGTCTTATATGTAAATAAGAAAGACATCTCCTCCAAATAAGAAGCCCTAATTGATAGATACTCTGAAATTTTTGACACACGGATAACAGTATCGCTCGTTTCTGTGTCGAAATCAAATTTGTTGGACAATGTTGGAACCCGCCTACCTTTCCTCGAAGTGGCTCAAGCCTCCATCACCCCTTACATTGTAGAAGTAGTCTTTCTTTCCCTGAATTTGTAATTTGGTGTGCAGAACGATATTCTCAGGTAGAAAGAGACATTCAAACAAGAGGCACTCAATTACAAAGCTATAGTGTTGCAGTTGGAAAAAGAGAAAGAAAATTGGTCACAAGCACAGGCAACAACATCAGATGTGGTTGTCATTGTACCTACTAATACAAAGGATGGATCTAGCACTGAAGGGTTGGTCCAAGCTATGTCCCAGGCAATCATCAAAATGGGGGAGATCAAAGGTCTCAACGAAGTTATAGAAAAGTTGAAACAAGAGATGGAGGTGAAAGATGAGAAGATGGCTCAACTTCACAGAGATAATCAAGATTTTCAAGAGAGAGTGAGAAAAATGAAAATTGGGATAAAGGGAAAAACATTATTGCAAGGAGCCAAATATGTCATATGGGATGTTATTGCTGTAGAAGCTATTAAATTTAGGGTTTACCTAAATTTTATAAATGACAAAGACAGTGTGGCTGCTACAGCTCGGAGCAGGTGTGTTTTTGTTAATGAAGTGTTAGCCAAGAATCCCTCAGAATGGGCCCAAAATGATATTGACTTGCTAAATTATGTGCCAACTGTCGATCTTCAAACTATTGGGGTAAAACACAGGACTACATTGATCATTTCAGCAAGGAAAATCATCACCAAGCATTACCTGCTCAGATTGGTCCAAAACAAAGCTATGCAAATGGAGCACATCATATAGGAATTCAAAGATGCATTTGAACAATTGTTTATCAAAGGCCTCCCATCATTTTGGAATGGTAGAGGTTCATTATACAATCAAGAAGATTACAATACTCTCCTCATGCAATGCAAGATGGACCATTCTAAATTTGAAGCTATAGAAGAAAGCCTGAAAGGCCCAAGTCTGGTAGAATATTTGGCTACAAACTTTGAAATTTTGAATAAGTTCAAGATAGTGAAAGTTGACATGCCGACTATGTCCTGTGCCATGTTCATTGACTTGGCGATTTTGATTAAAGAGATGATGGATTGAGGAATCCCCTCTGATTCACAATGGAGGGAAATTGTGTGGATGGGTAAGACAAAATGCAATATCGTTGGAGCCAGTCAGTGATCCCCAAATGTCATCATATTTGCAGATTCGACAGAAAACCAGAGTAAGAGAGATGGCATGAAAGAATTCAAACAGACAGAGAAATTTCCCATAATTTTGGAAGCGTTTTATTTTGTCAATCATTGTAAATCATTTTGTATACCAAAACTATCAGTCGAAATTGTTTTGGAAGATGAAACTCTTCAGTTTCAATAATTTTGAACAAGTTGTATAAATATTGGGTTACTTGAATGAATTAATGTTGGTAGAAGTGCAAGAGCACCTTTTGGTTGTATTAGACTCTATTTTGTAAATGTTATGAATCTAAATTGAATATAAATGCAAGAGATTTTGAAGTCTCTATGAAAACATTCTAACAGGTGGTGATATGAGATTTTTTTCCTTTCATCGTATGTATTTTCTGTGACCTGTTAATTCATTTACATTTTATTCTATTTAAATTGGAGAGTTAAAGGCCCAGAATTCATCTTGTGATGTTCTTGGCTTAAGAAATTTAAATTGTGTGGCTGTCCCCTTAACTTATTCATAATTCATTTTAGTAATGCTATGATGCAGTTATTTGTTTTCTTTATCTTCCTACACTCTATTTAAATTTAAGAATAACTTAGATTCATTGCCTCATTTAGCCTTTGTCCTCTGGAGAGTTCTATCATTCGATGCATTTTTTTCATTCACTTTCAAAATTTTGACTCCATAGACCTGAGTGTTCCTCCCCTTCCTTGCTAGCAACTTTATTTAAAAACCCCAAAACAATCCAAATCTAGCTACCAATTCCCAAAGAAACATCAAGTGACATGAGAGATCCCTCTCTGAGTTGAGCAGGCTAGTGCCTCAGCTCTAAAGCTGGTTGAAATAGTTACCTCTGTCATTTGTCTATTCAGGTGAACAAAATTTACAGAGTGCTAACATGGCCCATCAGCCGAATAATTCTAAAAAGAAAGGGAAAAATCGAAAAAATAATAACCCAGGACCAGGGGAAAACAACCCCTAACAAAACCAACCTGTTGTGGGAAACCAAAATCAGGGGAACCAAAACCCCCAAGGGGGAAATAACAACAAATGTTAAGGGAGGAACAACAACAACAACCTCTAAACGAACTTCCCTTGTGCCCTTTGCGGTGAGCATGGCCATTATAATGTTAAGGTCCTAACCCGCACATAGGTAGATCAATGTATTCGGATGTAATAAATGTCAATATTAATAAGACCTTTCAATAAAATAAAATAAGGTGGATGTAAGAAGACCTAATAGAAGATTCCGCTTCTAGAAGGATCTTCCTCTAGATGCTTCTCTTAATAGACATAGTTAGTATAAATAAGGGTCGAGGGTATGAGAACCCTAGCTTG
>JZKD02S0656456.1:240596-266087 GCA_000966675.3 Picea glauca | reverse complement strand
CATTGACCAACTTACACATTATGAGCCTAACCATTCTGCCAACATCAATAACATCCTCCCCCTTTTTCGCGTTAGCTCGGATGTTTTTCCAGTTTTCAACATTGGCCCTGGATTATTCCAAGACCCATCCATGTTGGGAACTTATCAGGGAGTGCCACCATTCCTAAACCCATCTTTTTTAGCACAAGTGTGTGTGTAGTTTCCTCTAAAGGAACATACATTAGAGACAAGACTCCTATCACTGAGTCCCCTACCCATATAAAACTTCCACTAGTTGAAGAAATACTAGCTCAGGAATTCCCTAAGAGTGCCACCACACCACTTATCATGGATCTTCCCCCCCTCCAGGGTAAAATCCCAGTTTGGGAGACATTCCCCTCAGCCATTACCCAAATTCATTTTTTCTACCGCCCACCTGGAGTTGAAGCATTACAGGTCGTTGTAATGCTTACCCTTTCGAACATGGTACTCTCCATCCCTATATAGTATTTACATCCACCCGAGATGGTTCCTCAACCATCCCTCCCTCCTTAGTCAGAGGGAATCCTGATGCAGATCCCAATACTAACTTTGGCCACACCACCCTCACCCCCAATCGCCAGCACCACTGCTACAACTGGGGGAATATGGAATAATAAAGATCCCATTGCTCCAATACATCCCCGAGTTCAACTCCCTTGCGCCTTATGTGAAAGAAAAGGACACCCCACTCACAAATGTCCATCTCTTCCCAAGCTATGCAGTTTTATCCAAATTCCTCAAGCACCCATTTTTCTTGCCACTCCACCAAGTGCTTCCCATGCTACTATGGAGTCAACAACCACACACAAAAAAATATACGAACCAATTTCACCTATTCCATATGTGCAGAATATGGGCATTACACTCATCATTGCCCATATATCCCATACGTCTGCCACACATTAGTCGTGGAACGCCACACATATCTGCCTGAGCTTGCCACACATTAGTCGTGGAACGACACACATATCTGCCTGAGATTCCTCCGACACTCCATACCAATTCTCCCATTAATGTAATTCATTATATTTCTTCATCAGTCCTCGAGTAAAGGGGAGGTCCATGTCCTCCCACCAAACTATCGCCCAATCGCCCATAATGTCAGTGCAACTAGGATGGAATTATGGGCCACTATCCATATCTAAGCCCTTTTCCCCACTTTCATTTTTTGGTACAGGAGCCCATAAGCTCCATTTTCTGAACCATTTCCAGCCACTTACATAGTCATTTTCCTTGGGTGATCATTTTCACTTTTCCTCAGTGGAGCATCTTTCCATGACACACTCAGGTACACATGCTCATGCTCAAAATTATCGAAGAAATGTTCTTTATCTTCAGATATTGTTCATGTTGGGTATTCAGTTTTCATGTGTGTAGGTACTTGGTCATCACACCCCAGCACAGCCCCTTCAGGTACATACTCTACATTGACATGTAGTCATTCCCTATGACTACCAATTGCATCTCCCAGTCACATCCTTTGACATTTACCTATAGGAATCTCACATATGACTCTGCAGTACTACCACCTTCACTTCATTTCAAGTACTGTCACCTGGTAGCACTCTTCCCCACATGATTTGTCCCATTCATAGTCCCCATTGGCACTTTGACACTCATGATGTTTTCACCCCCTAGGGATGGGAGTCCTGATAGTTTTACGCATTTTTGAGAATCTACCACATACTCTTTCTCCTCATTTTTCTAGCTTTCCCAATGGACTCCCAGGTTATCTCATCATGGTTCTAGCTTGACTACACTTGTGCAATATCATTACCCTTCCATTTCATCCACAATCAATTTGCCCATTTGTAGATTTCCCTCCATTCATTTACCTCATAATAAAACCCACCAATGGGGCCCCCACCCTCCACCAGTTCTCCACACAACTTGCGCCCTCACAGGCCAAGGTATCTTGCAATGGGGCACCCATTTCTTTATCTTCGCACTTGCCCCAAATGATTCTTTATTTCATTTGGTAATTGTACAAAGCCTTTGTTTCCAGCATTTACATAGCTTTTTGTTGTCTCCTTTAGCCACCTTCTTTTTCCGGCAAAGAAACCCCTATCTCCCTTGGTTGGGGAATTCCTTTACATTCTACTCTTGTTGACATCATCCATAATCCCCAAGTATCCCACAGTCCAGGTACCCCCAATCTCTGAGTTTGTCCACTTTGTCACGCCTCTAGCACAATTTCAACCCACGTCTAGTCGTCCCCCTGACGCTAGATCTAGTTTCACAGTTGTTTCCACTCATAATTCACATATATCCCCAACCAAGGCAAGTCTTTAGTCTTACCACATCTTGACTTCGTCCATGTTCCTCATCAATTCTCGATCTCATCCAATGGATTTCATGAAGCCCTTTGCTTCTTGAATCCACGTCTCCCTTTCTATCGACATCAGCACAGTTTCCAGAAGGGCGATAGTATCTTGACTCTCATTACCTTTACAATGAGTCTCATACGGCACAGGGAGAACCATCATTTCTCCCTACTGTCATTGGCCCCCTTAACATTCGAATTCAACACAATTTCATGTTACGATGGGTCTTACTATGCGACTATTGCAGTTTTTCTATACTATCTGAAGACCTCTGAATTTGTTGGGTCATAAATGCCTATGAGCCACCGACACTTATTATAGTTTTCATCACCTTTTTTCAGAGTATTTTCACCATCAGAATTGTCATTTTCCATTATCAAACCGCCCCGGAGGGCACTTCAGTTCTCTACATCAGCATATAGCTTCAGTTACTATCTTACATTTTTTGAGTTACATGACACGAGCATGGAGCATGCCCACCTCATTTGTACACGGATTTTATTTTCCCCACCTACCGGAAGGTTTGGGTCCCACAATTTCCCCTCTCCTTCCAACGGATCACTCTTGCAGTTCCTATCAACACTCTTTATTACAATAGTACTCTCAGTAGAAGAAACATTGATGTATTTCGGCTATACGTATGCTCCTAACCTCAAACATTAGGGGGCATTTGTTATCACTGAAATTTCATCTGCAAATGGTTACAGGAATCCAACATCTCCAAACACCTATTAGTTCACCCACAGCTTCAAAAATTCATTTCCAAAATGCACAAACTATACAACTAGTTAAAAAATTAACATGTGCATAAGAATTACAGGAAGTGCGTGCACATGTGCAGGTCAGAAACATCAAAAAGGCGCACATGTGCGACTATGTACCTAAAATTCCACGCACACTTGAGAACGATGCATTTATGGTTCTTTTCATCCCCTCACCCACTTCTGGTTCATCTCCCAAGTCAATTTTACCCTCAAATATGAGTTGAATCCGAGTGGGGGGGTTGGTCAAAGACCTAAAGGGCCCCTTGTTCACACTAAAGACCGGTTGGATAATGCCTCAAATATTTTCTATAAAACGAGGCCATGGGTGCACTATGAATTCAAGAATCTCATTCTATTGTTATGTTGCCTCTATTCTCCTACAATGAACCTCTTTCCTTCTTGGAGCATACTAGCATCATCTCATTAAGCTATTCACCTCACCTCTTGAGGGAATAAGATTGGATTTCTTCACCATTTCCTTTCTAGTTTTCCATTTGTAAGAACATATCTCACACAGGGTACTCAATATCCCTCCCTTGGAAGAAGAGGGTATCCATAAGTCCCCCTTTTTCCTTGGTTTTTTCCCACTAATAAAATCTATCCATTGGTGGCATGAATATTGATCAATTGTTTGATTAATTTTGGTTCTAATTTCCTTATGCATTTAGTTTTGTTTCTTTAGTTGTTATTAGCTTGGTTTTGTGTTTATTTCATGTGATTGAGTCATTTAACTCATACACTAACTTTTGTCATGTTCAGGTGACCCAAATGGACTTGCAAGTGTCCCCCTTCTGCTCATTCAAGTGGCGAAAAGGATACAACACAAATCACAGAAGAATGGTTCCAGGGGGAGCGTTGGTCATAGGAATAGCATGAGTGATATGACTTTAGTATTGCATGACATGACTTCAGTATTGCATCAGAGTGTTTCCATCAATACCAAAGGGGCGGATTGTTGATTAATTGGATTGGTTTTCATTGATGTCAACCCTTGAAGAGATTCTAGTAGAAAATTTTGGTAGCACAAAGGTTTGGATAATGGAACCAAGTTTGTTTTATGGATAATGGTATGTGTTTTGATATAATTGTAGATAAAACTATTCTAGATGGATATTACATGTCATGCCATTTTCGGTGGTATGTGGAGCATCACATAACTCTTCACAGTTAGAGAGTTATGGCCATGTGAAGTTGGAGAACCCTCATGAGTCATCTAGAAGCCCCAAAAGGTCAAAGTAGTCAAAGTGTTTGCAAAGAATAAATTATTTAAATAATAAAGTGAATTGATGGGTGTACTATGTATGTGTATGATTGCTCATTTTTTCATTGTTTATTTACTCTACAACTATTGGATGATAATGCTACATTTTATGGTGAAAAAGGATTAAATTTCTCTATTACTGATTCACACCCCCCCCTCCTCTCAATAATCCAATAGATTACTATATATATGACATGGATCTGCAATCTACTTTATTGGAAACCATGTTTAGTTTATCCCAAGCATGGGAATTCCCTCCTTAGAGATATTATCAGTATTTTGCATATGACACGCTCATGAACACTCGTCTCGAGCTCACTCAACTCCATTCCTTACCACTGTGTAAAGATATTGTAATGTATTTTGGACATCAGTTTATCTTCTGACATCACATATTAGGGGGCATCTATTATAGTCCAAAAATGTCACATCTATGCATCCAAGACATTGGCCCATCCATTTGCATACTTTACCAAAAATATTGATGAGGCTTCCTTCTAAAAAACATTTTTTAGATAGTGTATGTGCCCTCTTACACTATTATCCCACGTACACATGCATGCTACATGTTATTTATCCCTCATACATACACTTTTTTCATTCTATTTGGCCCACGTTTACCTCCAAAAGTTGCAAAAAATATAAAATTGCACGAAATTAGACAAAGTTTACGGACTATGGAGGGTTTCCTAACCATTTTACCCCTTGTAGCTCGTCCCCAAACTGAATAAACATATTTTTCTCATATAAAAAGATATATTTGGGAGTCATTTATACACATGAACAAGAGAATAAGAAAACTCTGCCAAAATCCCTTCCCTTTCATTGCCCAAGATTTGCATATTTCTCTGAGTTTTAGCCTCAAATTTCCCCTCCAGCCTTTCTCCCTATGCAACCCTTCCTCCTTCCCTTGATGGTATGTTGGTTGTGAGAATGTAATGTGGGATTCATGCACTTGGAGCCATGACAAAGGATCCTAAACTTGGTTCGTAGAGAAGTCGCAAGCAAAGGTTGTAACATTTTTATCTTGAATTTGAATAAAAGAGATTATCTTTGTCCAAAAACCCTATGTTTACATGTTCTTGTCAATTTGAGCATTTATATCTATATTTATGATTTTAAAAGTGATGATTAGACATTGTATATGTTATTGCATTGTATTCTTAACCCCTTTTAGGCCATCTTTGGGGGGAGATCTGTGATCTAGGAGGAAACAACAAGAAAAAGAGGTCTACATCAACCGTAAGGATTGAATGTGAACTCATTAACCCTCTCTTCCCTCCTTCTATTGTCACTTAGTCTAGATGGTTTGGGGGTAGATTAAAGGTAGAAAAACATTTTAAGGGATTTATCTCTCTACCTATTCCTTAGATCAAATTTAGAGGTAATTTCCCCATAGCACTCCTCTAACACATGATTCAAGAACAAGGTCACATCGGAGCAAGTAGGGATATTACCCCTCTCTACATCGGGGAAAGTAGGGATATTACTATGTATACAGGGGTTTCATTGGTTCCATGACTCTATGTGAAGTATCACCTTCGAAGCTTCTAGCTTAGTTACCTTTCCCTTACGTGTGGTCAGACCTACCACTATTTTCCCAATCATTGATTGTGAGGTGGTAGACTTAGTGACCACTCCTAGATAGCCAACTTAGGTGACTATAGGTGGGACGTGCCTGTAGTACCCGAGGAAAATGTTATTTCAAAGTCTCAGTTCCCTCGGAGGGTGCCCTCCTTAATAAAGGGTTCTTTCACTAATCAAGGATGATTTGCGTAGATCATCGTAACTGTTCTGCATACCTTTGCTAGCCAATTTTGTGGGGACTTCATCTCCCCTAGATGGTTGGTTTTTGAAAGGCCCTTGATCTATTGGTTTTCTTATTGTTGTTCTATATTTTTTAGAGGTGTGATCTTTGGTTCTATGTCTACGTTACCCTTAGGTTGAATTTTGTTTTATTTGCACCTATTATTTTCACTGTGGCTGCATCATCGTGTCGGTCTCGTCGATTACGAGGAATAGAATCAATCATGGAGGAACAACTACCTCTCAAGCAATGAAAAATAGGTGAACAATAATTCAAAGAGCCTCATCGTTGGTTTAAGGAGACTGGTTTGGTTGAAGTGGAAGTGGTTGATGAAAGTCCTCAACCAAACTTTAACCCTCCTATGACCAATCTTGAAGCACCCATACTCATCCAAGTAAGGGAACGTTTTAGTGCACCTTTTTCTTTTTTTAGTGATCCTCACACCATGTCAAGACCAATTTCTTCATCCAGTGTAGCTAAGCCATCAATCCCATATGCAATTGGAACTAGGGGAATCCCATTGATGTCCTTGTTACCTTCCCTCGACACCACTAGACCTACATTGTCCATGCCTTTTTCTTCTGTCCTTCGATCCGAGGGACACTTGACGTGTCTTTATTTTCATTCACCAATATACCTAGCATTCCTACTCCCATCCCATCCATTCTGATGCCCATGCCTGGATCCTTGTTCAGTGGGGGGTCAAGCCTTGGTTTCAACATGGGGGGTGGAGTTCCTTCCACCTCCACCATTCCTATGAGCTGCTTGGCTTTGTGAGGTGCAAGTTTACCTTTTGGAAGGAACATTCCTAGTGGTTTTGGGGCCATCCCTAGTCAGGATGGGGGTAGTAATACCTCAAGAGGGATTAGTTTCCCATGGTTTAGCACACCTTTCCCTGGGGGCACGTCCTTTGGGGGGGAATTTCCATAATGGGGAGGATTTCCCTTTATTCATAACTCTGGTCCTGGGGGGTTCTTCCCTGGGACTATTTTGGGAACACTTTTCCTTTAGGGTCTAAACCTACCCCTGAGGGAAATCCCCTCTGGGGAATGTCTATTCTTGGGAGAAACCATGCTCCTAGAATTTCCACCATCCTTGGGGGAACTCACTCTTCTGGAACACCACAACCCTTTGATAGCACGAACGTAGGGGGGGGGAAAGATTCATATGGGATGTTAGGAAATTCATCTTCTTTCTAGTATTCATTTTATTATATGCCGTTTCCCTTCTTTGCAACATTATAATTACCCAACTTGTCACATTTTACAAATGACCCTATTTCCCACAACCCTTCATGGTCGTTCATGCTTGTGAAGTTGATATTAGACATGTCAAAATTCAATGAAAAACTGGGAGAAGACCCCTCCACACACATCATGACATATCATTTTTGGTGCTCATCTAACTCCTTGATGGATGATAGCGTGAGGTTGTGTATTTTCTAAATATCTTTGACTGGAAGTGTTGCCAAATGGCATATTGAATTAGAAGGCACTTCATTTAAAAGCTTCAATGACTTGGAAATGACATTTCTAACTCATTACCAATTTCCCATACAATATGAGATAGGAAAAAATATATTGATGTCTATGTGACATGATGCCTCCACTCACATTTTTTATCATATTCATGAGTGGAGGAAAATAAATAGGATGATCAAGACACATATTCTATACAAAATCCTAATAAACTGGTTTACAAAGTCCCTCTTACCACCCATTTCCAAAGACATAGCTATGGCTAGGGTGACTACCAAAGAGAAAGCCATTATGCATGCCCAACACTTATATTAGATTTACTCTCAGTTGGGAACTCTTTATGACATTATCTCTCATGATCCTAGGTCATCGAAAGATCCTAGAAATCCAAACCCAGGACCCTATGATGATGGTGTGGTGGGTTTTGTTTTACATGCTTCTATAGGCCAGTTAGCTAACCTGATGTGTCACTTTTCTATCTCATCACACTTGTCAGCTTCTGGTTCTAATTATCAAACTACAATGGTCCCCACTTAGACCTCCAAGGTGAATTCAGTGTAATCCACACATCCAAACAATCCTAAACAACCTAGACGGAAAAACAATAGGAGCAAAGAAGAACTCTAATATTGAGGAAGGAACTGCACCCACCCAAAAAAATCAAGCGGGGGGGGCATGAAAGAGAATAATAAGAATCACTTCCCTTGCATGATTTGTAGGGAGGACCACCCTACTCATCAGTGTCCTTAGAAGGATGAGGTCCATCAAAGTTTTGTCTCAGAAAAGGTCACCCTAGTAGCCTATTGTCCTAACTCATCCTTTCCCCCATCAACATCAACACATGGTTGCAAAAAATACTACCCCTCCGCAAGGGGGAATGCTAGGCACTCCTCAACATGAGGGGTCCTCCTCAAATGTTTACATTTTCATGTGTGACTAGACAATTAATTTGCAGAATCGAGCCAAGAACTATGAAAATTATGAGCCTACTCCTGTTGTGAAAGAGCCAACATATTATTCCTAGCCTCATGTTCCTCTTCAGATTGAGAATCCATCCTTTGACACATCACTTCACCTCCGAAGGGAGTTCTTCGACACATGACACATAATTTGAATTCATGGGCCTCCCACAACTACAACAATGTGGAAGGCTTGTCTCAATAACCATGTGCCATGTCTGCACTCGAAGTCCTCCAAAGCTTCCCAACACAACGAAAATAATTATTTTCTTCAATAGGTGGGGTTGATCACTCGAAGTCGATTTTGATAACCCTTGATTTTGATCAAGTTCATCACAGGCTCTCCCATCAAATGGATTTCTAGATCAAAGTGAGAACAATGGGGAAAAATATCTTTCACACTATGATCGATGAAGGAGCCTCGACTTGCATTATGTCTATGTCATGTTGGAAGGACCTCGGCTCTCCAAATATTGACACATATGCAACCTTTTTGAAAGAATTTAATGGACATATGTTCCATCCCCATGGGATACTCACCACATTTCCCATCGATTTAGGTGGTAATATTGTCTCTGTTGTCGTGGAATTCCTTGATGCACCTCTTGAGTACAATTTATTACTCATACGCACTTGGTTCTATGAGATGACTGCAGTTGTCTCATCGGTCTTTAGGGTCTTATGATTTCCTCATCAAAGGAAAATAGTAATGATCGATCAGCTCATGTTTTGCACCCTAGAACTTGGATCCAATGTGGGGTGTAATTTACCCTTTGTCAGTGATACCCAAAAGTCTTATTTGAGTGTGAGTGCAGGGATGTTTAAATATTCTTCACTTATGGTAATTTTTCCCCTTCACCCACCACCTCTTGCCATGAACGTTTCTCCTATAAACACAATTTCATCATTTACTAGTGGACGCCTCGAGTCTATTGATCCTTGGGTGGTACCTCATCCTAAGGATGTTGTGTAACATCCCCAATTTCAATCCCCACTAAATATAGTGTAATTTTATAAATGTGAATTAGGACAGTGAACCAATGTGTTGGGGCAAAGAGCTCATATTGATTTAATGTGGTTGGGGGTTGAATTTCATATTATGAACATTGAAATAATTAATAAGAGTAATAATCACTGGTTGTGATACAAAATTAATGAATAACGATGGAGGGAATATGATTACACAAGAGAGAGAGGGGTCCAAGGGGGAATTATTCATGGGTATCCAACCCACATTCCTGAAAATATTATCTTTGTGTATAACATTCTAACTGTTGTTGAGTGTTCCAAAAGACAATAATTTAACTCATGTAAGATGGTGGGTGTGAGTGGTTACATCCCACAGTTATTAGAGACCATGGGCTAGAGTACAATCATCTTTGGGAAGAGTGAAAGTCAAACAAGAAATGGAGAAGAAGCCAAATTCGTATGGAAAATGGGGATAGTTTTAACATGCATATTTTGAGTAGAAAAGGAAGAGATGAGTGATGGAAATAGCACTAGCCATGATATTCTTGAAGGAAACCATTGTTTGGCTATGTGTTATTATGGAAATGAATCCCTTGTGCCTATAAAACAGGTTGTAAGCCTATAGTGCATTTCATGCTGAGGAAATGAATCAAGAGTCTTGTGAAGGATATTGTGAGAACTCCTGAAAAAACTGAGAATTCTTGAATTCCATAGCTATAAGATTCATGTCCAACCAAGTGCACTGTAATCCTTGATAAATGAATGGTAAAACCTGAGGGACTGTGAGAAATGAAAGGGGTACATTCCTTGGGTTGTATAGGTTGTGGGATAGAGAGAGATGGTGGATTGGAACTGTTGTAGGAGTAGAGCCTGTGTTTGAGACTGCTATGTGTAGAGAGTGGACAACCATAGGGTCGTATCTCCTTGTGGAATCATAGACTTAGCTTGTGGATGGCTTTCTATATATATTTGGATCAAAATATCCTATGGACAAGAGGTTCATCCTGCGTATGCAATTGGTTGGTTAACCATTAACAAATAAGTATTTATGTTATGTTCTTATGTTATTTCGTTGTGTAAATGTTTATCTGAATTTTTTGTTATATTCACTGGGTTTGCATGCATTCATAAATTTATATATAATGTAGATGAATGGACACATTGTCATGTTGTTTGCTAAATTTTTTATGGGCATGTTATCCCTTTGTTTTTTGTTATATGTTTGGGAAATTTTTAATTCAATTTTAGTAGGCTAAGTCATTTTCCATAGTGATGGTACTCATCATGGGTGCTCGGTACATTACAAAGTCATATCAAACCATCTAGTTCAAACATTGAGCTTGTATGGGCCAAGATGACTATGGATTGGATGAATTCTTTGTTGCAGATTTATCTGTGACAAATTTGGGGAAAAACAAAGGAAAATCGGAGAGAAATCCCAAAATTTGTGAGCAAAAATCAAGGTTAAAGGACTCAGAACTGTTTAATAGGCTCAATGGAGCCAATATGCAAAGTTGCAAAGTTAAATTCGACTTGGAATGGTTGAATTTCATGTTTTGATGGTTGTTGTAGACTTGCAGGAAGTCTGGTGAATCAACAACCGAGATCGCGTTTGATCTCATAATCAACGACCCAGATTAACTTTGATAAATTTAAAAACTTATAATGTTTTGGTCATTTGAAAGGTGAAGTAAATGGATGGCCAGGATTCGGTCATTTTGAAGTTGAAATAGGTCGATGACCGAGATTCAATTTTTCTATTTTGAAAATGGATCAAATCAACGGTCTGGATTCATTTTTTGTTGTTGGGAGGTTGGGTCTGATCAACGATCGAGATTCAATTTTGGAGATTTGAAAATTGGAGAAAATATATGGTCTAGATTAGTTTTGACCATTTGGGAGTTGGATCCAATTGATGGTCAAGATTATTTTGGCTTGGAGATTGACGAACCAAATTCACCGGGGATTTGGTCAAAATTTCTGTGTTGGAAAGTTTCCAAGAGGAATGGACGATGACCAATAGTTAGGTCCGCCTAATTTTCGAAGAGTTTCATTCGGACGAAAGAAATCATCGATGGCCAACGGATGATGCTCAGACATTGACAGAGTTGGACAAAGTTGGTATATTGATGGTCGAGATCTTTCTCAATGGGAGATCAACGATCCAAATTCATCGAGAGTTAGTCCAAAATTTTCCAAGTGCTAGAGTTGGCCAAAGGAAGTCGTCGACGGTTGGCAACTGATGGTTGGGTTGGCCGAATTGGTGAAGTATTTGGTTTCCAATAGAAATTTCCAATGGTTGGGTGTCATCTGATTTGGTGAAATGTTTCGATCAAGAAAGAGAACTTCTCGATGGTTGGGTGTCAGCTGATTTGGAAAGGTGTTTGGGTCATCCAAGAGAAATGGTTGATGGCCAATGGAGAAAAGATGGTGATGATGTGTCATTCCATGTAAGCATCCACATGTCATGCCACATAAATAGTTTCCATGTCAGCTTGATGCCATGTTATACTCTACACATCATGCCATGTCAACATTCACATTTCATGCCACATCAACCAAAAGGGATGTTCGATCGTTGATGGTCGGGTCAGTCAGTTTAGAAATGTGTTACAAGTGGTTTCCAAGAAGAGTGATCGATGACCAATGGGACGACAGTCAGGCATTGGATGAATTAGTAAGGAGTTTTCTTCTCCAATAAAAATTGTCAACGGTCGATGATCGATGGTTGGGTCAGTCGATTTAGCACTGTGTTGCAATTCATTTGTCAAGGGAATGGGTCGATGAATGACGGTCGGGTCGACAATTTTGGGAAAAAGTTGTGTGCACCCAAAGGAGAATGTTGATCACTGATGGATGATAGAGTTAGAATAATGAATGAGATTTCAAATGATTTGATATCAATGAATCAGATTTAAAGGGTTGTTATAACAACAAAACAATCGGTTTTATATGAAATTTTTTGGTTTTTTTCATATTTTTTGAAAGTCATTAACTTGTGGGGCGCTTTTGAGGCCCTGAAAGAAATTTGTATCCAATAAAAACCCATGAGAATAGAGTGTACCTCACTCTATCTCTATATATGAAACAAATGAACTTGGAGAGAGCTATCCAATGAGCTATCCTGGGAGAAAAATAAAGCTAGTATGAGAAAGTTATAGCTAAAATAGTTAAAGTAAAATTTCAACAGAAGTTTACATGTAGAGGGCATAACTCCTTGCTCAGAAGCCCATTTGGGGAACAAGAGAAGTATATGGAATTATTATGAACCATAAAAAAAAACTATGGATCTATATTTAGGATCCAGGTATGTAAAAATGTCCAGGAAGAGAAAGAAGACACTTGTATCATATTGAAATAAAAATGTAAAACAATCAAAACTTTTGCAGGTCGTAACTAACAATCCAAAGCCCGGTTAAGGGTGGAACTTGGATAGCTCATTCAAAAGGTAGTAATGGGAATACCCAATTGATATTATTGAAAAATACCAAAGGATTTGGTGTACGAACTGCATAAACAGGGATAAAATTTCTAAGTCAGGTGAAAGTGCAAAGGGGCAAGGTTGTCATTTCTAGATTGTTGTAGTTTTTTACTGGAGCATTAGTTTGGAAATATGAGAATAGATGTGAATTTAGTTTCATCAGTATTATCTGTGTCATGTAGGAAAGTTTCCTTTTTGATGACATATTTACCTCTCTAAGTAGCAAAAGTTGGCGTTGATATTATTTACACCAGGGAGAGGTGTGTACAAAAGGGGTAAATTGGCAATATTCAATTTCCTATAACTTTATTCTTAGTGCTCAGAATTGAGAAATAAAGTAGTCATTGGAAATACATTAGATAGGAGAATATAGATATCCACTCAGAATTTAGTTTTGAGCTGGAGGATTCTCAAGGAATTGAGAGAAAGGTTTATGGCGAACTTGAAGGACACCATTGACTAGAATGGAATTTTAGGAGACCATAACCCTTGTCTCATAAATCATTTTGAAGCATGAGTATGGTCATTGGAAAGGTACTCCCGAAGATAATATAATTGAAATCCCAAGTTCTCTATGGGAGCATCGGGTTGCTCCATGAGGTTGAAGGAAAAAGTCGAATTGGATTCCATGAACCGTGTAACTACTCAATGTGAAAAAATTTCCAAATAATGTCAAAGTTTCGAGAAACTATCCCAAATGATAGAGGTGAGTTCCAGAGGTAATTGTTGGGTAAGAAATAGTATTGAAACCCATTATAGTGCCTATACATAAGTATAGAGGCACAATTGAAGTGAAACAACCTAAAAATGTGAAAAAGGTGGTTGGGCTTGTTAACGGTGAATTTCTAATTAGTAGAGAAACACTCAAGAAAAGAGTGTTGTGGGAAGGGATTTATAGCAAGAGGATACAATTCCACAATTGATCATGGTGTGGGTCTATTATATACTAGTTCTAGGTTCCATTGGATAGGGAGGTAGATTATTCTTGTATAGTTGGTTGAAGCATCCAAGAGATGCAAAGGGAAGTGTAGTATTACAGAGCAGGTGATGAAAGGTTGGAAAGGACTAAGGAAGAAAAAAGGAATATTAGTATTGAGAAGCTATGGAATCTAAATGGTTTACAAATGAAAATCAATGTATATTCTCACATGAAGCATGAAGCCAATACGTGAAGAGTGTTATTGCATGCACAATGAGTTAAGAAAGACTCCATAGCCTTGAAGGTAGGAATATAGTGAATGCTACAAAGATTGTTCCAAGAGAAGGAAAAGGATATCATGAGTCGAGGGGTGACTCATGGGTGGATGAGTCTTCTCTATGTGAAAGCATGGGATTGTAGGAAAAAAAAAAAATTATATATGATAAAACAAATTTGTTTACAAATATCCAAAGTAATAAAGGTGCCTCTATTATCAGAATGCACAAAAAAATAAAGGTACAAGTGAAAATGGAGGGTGTAGCATTTTCAGTTGGAGTAGACTGGTCTTAAGTGGACAAGTAATGTTTCACAATGAATCACTCAATAAAGTGAAGAGAAATATTTGAAATTGAACAAGCCATGAATGGAAAAGAGTATGAGAAAAATGGCATATATATTCATAGTGTTGTAACATGCACTACTTCATCTGACCATTAGCACTGCAATCTAATTAGCCACTCCCCATTTCCTTGACCAAATCGGTATTGAAAAACCGTTATCAATGATTTTGATTTCAAATGAAGTAGTGCATGTTACAACACTGAATATTAGGAATTATAGTCAAAAGATGTTGGGACGGGTTCTCTTTGCATAAAGGAAGCAATTGTGAGATGACAACACTAGTGGAAATAGCGCTCGAAATGCAAAATGGTAAAGTGGGGCTTGGATAGAAGGTTCGGGATAGGGGCTAGTGGTGCACAATTGAGCAGAATGGAAATGTACAGGGAAACGATGTTGTACATAAATACAAGGACAACCATATAAAACAACAAAATTAATTAATTAATTAAATCGGGAATAGATATACATTGGAGTGCACAATATAATTGATGCATGATGCATACAATAAATATAGAATGCATGTGCATTAAATAGGAATGAAAGATAAAATCCTTGGTGCATATTGATGTGCATTTGTGCATGTGGACATGCTTGAAAATGCTGGTGGAATGAGTATAGACTAAGAGTAGTTTGTTGATATATATATGAAATAATGATGCTATGATATTTGAATAAAACTAATGATGGATTGTGTATCAAAGAAAAATGATGATAACATGATGATATTGTTACTTATGGTACCCATCTATATGAAGAAAAATGAGGATGGTGGGAATATTAATCAGGAGATTGGTGAAGGGATCCTGTGAGATTCTACAAAGTACCAATGGATCAGGTAGAAACAAGTAAATTGATGACATCCATGCATGTATGCATTTGGGGTTGTGTTGATGTATAAATGTTGAAGGGTATTGAGGTAAGACTTCCCTCAGTCAAATATCAATATTTGAATTGATGTAAAGGTAGGAGGCCTTGAGTATGAAAATATTATTTGTTTCTTGAATGCATCTATGGAAACTTTAATTTCATATTGTGTTAAGTTGGTTATGAGATCATAACCAAGTTAAGTCAAGAGACATTACTCCTGTTGTAGCAATCAATTCCATTAGAGAAGGTCACATGTGATTCAAAGATGAGATTGGATATGGAAAGGCTATAGTGCCATCCAAGTGCAGAATGGTTTTCCCCTATATAAACGATGTTTGGACTAGAACCATTTTTCCTACACTGAATAACACTAAGGGATGATGTGCCTAGTGTGGTGTATAGATTGAAGATGCAGGTATCCAAATAATTGAGGAAGTAATTGGCGAAGATATTGGATGATGTGTTGAGGTGTGGGCCATACCTTCCAACTCATATGGTGCAGTAAATGGCATGAACATATGGTATTCTAGAGTCAATGCAAGGATGCATTGAGTAGATGTGGCCATGATTATCGACACATTGGTTTTAATTATTGGTAAAGTTTGATTGCATTATGAAAAGATTGGTACGTTGATAATGCATGTACAATGAATGATGGTTTCATTCTAGATAATATTATTAATGGTTGAATTCCATTTTTAATACGAATGATATTTGGAAGAGATGGAATTTTTAAATTAATATAATTCTGAAAATCATTTCATGAACTAAATACAAATATTGTGCATGAGATACTAACAACTTGTTTGGTTGCAAGAAAGTTGAGGAAAAATGCAGGTAGATTAGTCTTGGGTATGGAAATGATTAATTCCATAAGGAATATTGATATCTAAAATTTCAAAATCCAAACATAATGAGAAGAAATCTCCTTCTTGGGAAATTTTCTTTTTTCATATAAGATAGATTCAAGAAATTGGCAATTGAAAATTGTTATGATATGCTAACAATTTGTTTGGCCGCATGGAAATTGAGAAAATTGCAGGGAGAATGGTCTTGTATATGGTAGGAATGTAAGCCCATAAGGAAGATTGATATCTACTACTACAAGAGCCAAACAATTATGAGCAAAAAACTCATGTTTTTGAAATTTTTTTTTCATATGTAAAACTGTTGGCCCTTGACCAAGTTTTGAGGAACACTTGGTCATATTTGACCTTTTTTTGGACTTCGACAGCTTGCCAAAGATGGAGTGCAACGCAAAGCGGAAATTGTGGAAGATAGACCCCTTTTTGGGTCCTTTAGGGTTTTGGTTTAATGTAATGGGGAATGGATGTCAGCCCATGGGTTCACCCACGCTTAGACCCACTTTTGTAATGTATAAATAGATAGGCAATGTAAGAAATAGTAGAAGTGGTTGTTTATTGAACTTGGTGGTTTCTTAGTACAAGTTGGATAAAGTGATAAGAGTTGGATCTGTGTGATCAAGTATTGTAAGGCTTTATGCATTTTGTGTAAGACTTGCAACGCTGAGTGCAAGTCCCTGTGATAGACTATAGAAGGCTTTGTGTTGTAAGACAAGGAAGAAGGATCTAGCGAGCTACGCATATCTTATGTCATGTGCGCAGTAAGGTTTGGAGGCTCTATGTTGTAATTGATTGAAGACATTAATAAAGAAGAAGACTTTGTGGACATAGCCCCAAGGTGGGGGTGAACCATGGTAAATCTGTGTGTTGTGCTCTGTGCCTCGAATTGATATGCTTGTGTCTTCCTTTACTCAGTGCTTTGATGTGTTTAGATAGATATATTTATGCTTTGTTCTTATGAGATATGAATGAATGTTAGCTCTGATATGTATGAATATTCTTAGTGCTGATCTACAGGATCTAATCTGTTTTACTAAGTGCTGAAAGATCTTAGATCTAAGTAAATATTGAGATGCTCTGTGCTATCTGTGAAGTATAATAAGACTGGACATTGATGAAAATTAACTACTAAGTTCTCTATTAATTGTTAGAATCACAGGTATGTGTCCTAGCTAAGGTTGCAGACATCTGAGTCCTGCAACCACCCTTGCCTCTACCTCAGGTGAGATTTCATCTTCTTCGCGGGTGTTGCCGAAAGTGCCAGTAGTTAGGGTTTTGTTGGTGCATTGTTGTAGCGTTGAACCCCGGTCTGCCCCTGTGCCAACCAATGTTTCTGTTGTCGGGACTGAAACTGTGATTGTTGGGAACTGAGCAAAAGAAGCTTTGTCCACTGAAATTGTAAAATCTCTATGCATGGATCTATGCCTTAGTGTGCAGTGATCCACTTGATCTAAAACGCTCTATGCTGAAGAAGGAAGGACAGATCTAAAGGAAAGAAGTCGGATCTACAAGAAAATAGGTTGATACTGAAGAAAAGAAGTAAGATATGTAAGCTATGTGCTCCGATAAGGGTAAGAATAGTTAAAATTTCTTAGATCTGGAAGCCTTATGCCCTGTAGAAGTAAAAGAGGTGAAAATGTTTTTTTCTAAAGTATGGATTTAGGTATGCTTGATAGATTTTGTCCTAGCTTGAAAACTAGGGCATTATTAGATGACATAACATTTGATACAAATAGATTTGATAAGAATAATGATAGATATGTTATACCTATGTATAAAAAGAATTTTTGGACTAACAAATGAATGCAAGATCCTAGAAAGAAATTTTTGCAAGTTCTCCATTATGATCCTAGCGTGCAGTATAAGAAAAGTTGGGGATCATTTAAGAGAAAGAGAGGATTAACTCTTTTTTACAGTTGTAGAAGACCAGGACATCTTGCTAAGGAATGCCCTGGGAGAAACCCTAGTTGCCTATATTATAAGGTTATGGACCATGAAGTATTGGATTTCCCTAGAATGATTGCTAGACTTGAAAAGATGAATAGAGAGAAAGCAAACCCTGAAGGATATTAAGAGACTAAGATTATAGAAGAAACCCAAAAAGAATCAAAGATTATGTTGTTGAAAATGAAAGAAACCCTGGATGAACATAAAGATGCCAGTTTGTCAGAGATCTTCAAAGAAAAGGAGAAAATCGAAGTAAGAATAGGAAACTTCGACATTGATTGTGCTCTGGATGAGGGACCACAAATGAAAATTATGACAAAAAGTACTTGGGAAACCCTAGGAAGGCCTCCTATCGTTCCTTCACTAGGAAAAATAGGATTGTTTAAAGGAAAAATGGTAACCCTATGTGGCAGCATTACCCGGATAGATATGAGTACCCATGGAGCTTCGACGGAGGAAGAATTCAGAGTTATTAAATTTATTGAGGACTATGCCCCATTTCTAGCTTTGTTAGGCAAGATCTGGGTTGAAAAAGACCAGATCCAAACAAAAGAAGAAAAGGAATCCCTAGAAGAAAAGAAGCAAGAACTCATGGAATTTATGACTAGAAAGATCGCCTACTTGATGGAAGAACAAGAGAACATATCTAAGTTATTAAACACCAGGGACTTGGATGTTGAAGCTATAACATCATTAGAGGAACCACAGAAGACTGAAATACCTAATCCATATGATGAAGGTGTATTACCCTTGGATATGAAGAAAGAATCTCAGCATCACGAAGTGACTATGTCGAGAGAGGATAAGGATCAGAATGAAAAAAGGATGATCGAGATGAAGCTCACTGGGAAGAAGGCTAGGAAGCTAAGTAAGAAGAGAGCCAAGATTCAAAAGTTACAGAAGATTCCACAAGGAACTTCGTAGAAGAAAAAATCACAGGAATTGAGCTTCGTCTGGATACCAGAACAACGACATATGGCACTTCACCATGGCGAAGAAATATAACCGTTGGACCGATATACCCATTCGACTTCCGCCCCGAACGGGAAAACAAGAAATAAAATATCACTACCAGACCATTGTACCATGCCATAACGAATGGATCAACGTTCATGAAAGCTTCATACCCATTGCAAGCAGACCGTTGACAAAATTCCTATTTAGCTCGCCATGTCGTGCCCGAAGAACACTTTTACCAACCAAGAAATCGAAGCCCGCAGAACTAGTGATTGTCTACAGTGATCATTGCAAGTGGATTGTTCATCCTAGTGCATCATTTTTATATCATCGTGACCCTAATTATTTTTCCTGAGTGCGTATGTCCGACGAGCTCACCGAACTTGAGGAATCTGTCACATAGGTCCTTCTTGAGTTAATGACCGAGAGAACCATGTCGGAAAGAATAATGTCCATCGGAGTCCAAGCATCATCGATGAGAGGAGTGCAAGCCTCCCCATCAACTGCTCAAGCAAGAACATCTCGAGCTGGCACAAAAAGAAGAACTAAGTATAAGGATGACAAAGCCAACGTGAATTTAGTGCGATCCATCCTACCTGAGTAGTGAGATTAACATGGACAGTGTCCCTAGAGACTTTGAATACACCCTAGTCACTGCATACCTACAAAAAGGAGTGTGCACCTACCACACAGATCAAGACAAGGTTACAGCATTGAAGTTTTGTGAATTCAACCTAGGGGACCGTAAAGCTTACAGCATGCTCGCCCCGTATAAGTACTTGACGAGAAATAAGGGCAAGAATTAGAAGCTCATCCCTTAGCAATGGACGATGAACCTCGCACAATCTACTTTTCTCAACGTTATGAAAGTACCGCACTTCGGCAGACACCAGGAGGTGAATTCTTGTGTAAAACAATTGCTGGCAAGTTACCACAAAGGATACCTATGGTTAGATCATCGCATAACTATTGATCCGACGTTGATCAATAGGATCACCAGGCTTAACATGCAGGTCCCTGATCCCCATGAGTACTATCCTGGAAAGACCGTATACCGCGCTCTTGCACAGAAGATCAAATAATCCTATGGTGATGTTGAGAAAGGCAAGAGAGGATACAAGGTAGCTTCCATTGAAACTAGCGCAGTGTGCCTTGCATGCCAACTGATCACAGGGAAGTTGGTACACAATAATTGACCAACACAAGTATCTGGATATGTAGTTGACCTCGCAGGAAAGTGAGCCGAGGGACTACAGATGAACTAGGTGAAGTACCTAGTGAATCAATTGGAGATTGACTGCAAAGAAGCCTAGGATCAGGGGCATGCATTCCATTTTAGTCGGCTCCTGATACTGATCGCTTTTGTTGCATGGGAGCTACTGGAAGGCACAACCTTCCTGGACCTGGACCCCTTTGAACCACTAGCCATGAAGTTCAATACATTATGGTACTCGAACGACATGAGCAATCAATGGCAATCAAATGTTGTTTTCCACACGTACTATAACCAATTGAAAGCATCCATAAGGAGTGAACCATGCATAACATCAAACACTTTATAGAGATTCCAATCTCTGATAAAGTTCAGTGTGGACCGCCACTTTATATACCTAACCCCACGTGCTGATGAGCACTAGGAGAAACTTTAGTCCTATTATAAGCTGACAGAGGAAGACTTGGAAGAGATCACCAAAGAATGGTTGACGGACCTCCTTGTTCCAACAGACCCCGTAGAAATGTCTAACATCGGCAGCCCCATAACTACGCAGGATACACCTGGGCCCAATAAGACAAAGAAAGCAAAGTCAACAAAGAAGATTGAAGAAGTCCAGGATGTTGACAGCTTATCTGTAAGGACAAATTCCATTACACCAAATGAAGCAGGTGATGACGAAGAAGGTACAGAAACCCAAAGAGTCGAAGTACCACCACCTCAGGACAAAGAAGATGTAATGTCCCTTTCCAATAGGAGCTCCAGAAGAAGAGACTTAATGGTCTAAAACCACCCCGTTAGACTATAGCCAGGGCCAAAGAGGGGTAAATAGGGTTACTAGAGGTCACTCCTGTCACAGGTGTTATATTCGGAAAGTGACATTGAGCTAACAAGAGTTAACAGCGCTTTACTAGAGGTCACCCCAGTCACAGGTGTTATATTTGGAAAGTGACATTGAGCTAACAAGAGTTAACAGTGTTGTACTAGAGGTCACCCCAGTCATAGGTGTTATATTCAGAAAGTGACATTGAGCTAACAAGAGTTAACAACGCTTTTAAGTCATTAGGAGCTAAAAATAGAAGTCAACAGTGAGTTAGGGTTTCAGCAGTGATTTAGGGTTTCAGCATGATTTAGGGTTTTGGAAAACTATAAAGGAAGGGTCAGCGACCTAATTCATCATTATGTATATTATGACTTGTCATTGAGGAGAAGAGGCACATCTCAGGAGAGATAGTTCGGTGTATTCCAAGAGGAAGACACCAGTTGGCTGATTTCGGTGTTGAAAGACACACCCTAGTCACCGGGAAGATCATCCAGGTCTTCCATCATTCTTCAGTGCTCCCATATTTCGGGTATTATCTTTTAGTTGCTTACTTGTGTTCCGGCTAAGATCCTTTTGTCTTTTGATCTATCCGAGTGTTGTTATTTTATTCAGTCGCAGTTGCTTATTTATATTCCGACCAATATCCTTTGTATGTTGATCTAGTCGAGTATTGTCAGTTATTCAGCTACATTCGACCATTTTTGTAATCCACAGAGATATCATAATACAAACTTGAAGTCCTTTGTCGCATTTATTATTTGTATGATCATTTATATGTTGTAAACCTTTGATCCTACACACCCATTAGCAGCGTTTCCTAGACTAGACAAGTCAGGAACATTACAGTGGTATCAGAGCTTTAGTCCTGCCAGCCTGTGACTAAAGACAATGAGTGCAGCAAAAGACCCAGAGGGCCGTGAACACGTAGGTGACGAATATGTCACTTACAACAGGCATCAGGAAAGAAGGAATAGACCTGATTTTCTCCCTTTCCCTCCTAGCTCAGAGGAAGAGGAAGAGGCACACAAAGAAGCAAAGAGAAGGGCAAAGCGTGAGGCTGAGTGCGAGGTGGAGAGGCTGCTAGGAGACAGATATGAGTGCCCAGAGGGCAGCGGCAAGGCCCCCATAGATCCAGAGGCGGCTTTCATGCAGGTTATCAATGGTATGTTAGCTAGTCAACGGACCATGTCTCAGTCCTTGGCACAAGTGGTTGATAGATTAGCTAGAGTGGGCACCCCAGATACACAAGTCTCGCAAGCAGCACAGGCGAACTCAAGAGCAGGCAGTAGACCCCAATCACCCTCTCACACATACACCTCTATGAGTAGGATTCCCAGACCCTTGTTTCCTAGTTTCCAGAGGGCACCCCCGATAGTAGCACCGCCACCAATAGCACAGAGGCCACCCACTCATGTTGACGACATTGCAGATTATAGGAGGGAGTACGTAGCATTGGGTCATGACTTCCATCAGGACATGACCTTAGTCGAGTACTATGGACTCAGACTCAGGAACCGCCCCAGAGAGCTGCAGAGGGGAGGACCACAACAGCAACAGGGGCATAACCTCGATTTCATCTGAAAACTTGGGAAACTCACTATCCCTTCTTTCGTCCAAATACACCGCCAGAGCTTGGGTACAAAAGCTAGACACGTATTACAAGCTCAACCAGATGACCGAGACAGAGGCCATCAGTTTTGCGACCTTACACTTGAAGGGTGAGGCACACGAGTGATGGTATCATGGACTAGTGGCATTGGGTCACAGTCGCATAACCTCCTATAGGGAGTTTACAGATAATCTCATGGATAGGTTTGACAGGAAGGATCCCGAGATACACTTCAGGGATCTAGCCCAGTTGAGAAAAACTGGCATAGCAGAGGCATTCATTACAAAGTTTCAGTGGGTAGTCGTGGAAGTGACAGATATATCAGAACCCAAGTTGATCATGCTATTCACAGAAGAACTCACATAGCCTTTAATAGGATGGGTGAAGGCATACAGGCCCCCCACTTTGCAGGATGCCATCCTTCGCACTCGAGATTTGGCAGACTCGGTGCCAAAGACTAAAACTTTCTCCAAACCATTTGTGCCCCAAAGGGATCAAGACAGGAATCCATTCTAGAGAGAATGGAAGGGAAAGGAGACGTTGGATGAGGAGACTAGGCGAGAGCTTATGAGGAAGAAGCTTTGCTTCAGCTGCAGAGATCCTTGGGTCCCAGGCCACAGGTGCATGGGCAAGGGAGAGATTCATTATATTGAGGTAGCAGCAGATAGTTTGGACAGTGAGGAGGAGGAGAAATACAATGGATCCACTAGTTCAGAGGAGGAGTCAGCACCAGCAGAGGAGCAGCTTCCCCATAGACCACCGACACCGGCAGGAGCCCATCCTCCAGTAGACCCACAACCGCCAGAGCAGGCTAACAGGAAGAAACTAGCAAAGGGAGGAGTCATAGCGACCCTTTCCGGTGTTCCCAGGTATGATACCCTCCGTATCAGAGGGATTATTCAGGGGCAACGGGCAATCGCCTTGATAGATGGTGGGGCCACCCACAACTTCATCGATGCTTCACTAGTATCAAGATGGGCACTTCAGACAGAGGAGTTTGAGGGGTTTGATGTTGTGGTAGCAGATGGCCACATAGTGGAGTGTCTAGACAGAATTCCAAACTTAGAGATGAAGTTAGGCAACTACACAGTGAGAGACACATTTTATGTGGTTGACCTATCAGACACAGATGTGGTGTTAGGATTTCAGTGGATGATTACCTTGGAAAAAATCACTACCAACTACCAATCCTTGGAAATGGGATTCATAGATTAGGATGGGAAGAAGTTTGTTCTAAGAGGTATGTCGACAGGAGCACCCAGGACAGTTTCAGCCAAGAGGATGGAGAGGATATTTAGACATGGGGAGGTAGCATATGTCGTAGAATTATTGATCACTACTCAAAAGGATTCAGAAGGTCGACAACAATACCACACAGAGATCAAGAATTTATTGGGACGACATCAGTAGGTCTTTGAGGTAATCCCACCAGGGAGACCACCTGACAGGGAGTTTGAGCACACCATTGAGTTAGAGGAGGGGGCCAAACCTATGATCACCCCCCCCTATCATCATCCTAGGAGGTTCAAGGATGAGATAGAGAAGGCAATCAAGGAGTTGTTAGCGATGGAACACATCAGACCGAGCAGCAGCCCATTTTCTTCTTCAGTTGTCTTAGTTCTGAAGAAGGATGGCACCATGAGGATGTGCATCGATTACCGAGCCTTGAATAAGAAAACCATAAAAAATCGGTACCCTATCCCACGCATTGATGAGTTGATGGATGAATTGCATGGGGCAGTTTTCTTCTCAAAAATGGATCTATGCTTTGGATATCACCAGATCAACATCCGAGAGCAGGACATAGAGAAGATGGCATTTCGATGTCATTTTGGACACTTTGAGTTCCTGGTTATGCCATTTGGTCTAACCAATGCACCCACTACATTCCAGTCCTGCATGAACCATATATTCAGGGATCAGTTAAGGAAATCAGTCTTGATTTTCTTTGACGACATCTTGATCTATAGCCGGTCATGGCAAGAGCATATGAGGCACCTGGATGAGGTATTGAGCATCATGAAGGCATAGTCATTATATGCCAAATAGTCCAAGTGTGTGTTTGGTATGACGAAGCTACTTTACTTAGGCCACATCATCAATGCACAGGGGGTACAGGTGCACCAAGAGAAGATCAAGGCCATTCTAGATTGGTCGAAACCCAAGAACGTGACAAAATTGAGGAGCTTCTTCAGGATGTGCAGCTATTACAGGCAGTTCATCCAGGTTTTTTCTCATCTTGGAGCACCACTGACAGATCTTACCAAGCATGGGGCCTTCATATGGACCGAGAAATCACAGGAATCCTTTGATCACATGAAGGAAGTCATGAGCACTTGTCCAGTGTTGGCACTACCAGACTTGACCCTGCCATTTGTACTAGAGTGTGACGCATCTGGCGAAGGGATCGGTGCAGTTTTGATGCAGGGAGGACACCCCATTGTATTCGAGAGCCAAAATCTTAGTCAACCTGAGAGATTGTACTCCATTTAAGACAAGGAAATGTTGGCAATCATGCATGCCTTGACCAAGTTCAGACAATATTTGGTGGGCAGCAAATTCATGGTCAAGACCGATCACAACAGTTTGAAGTATTTCCTTGAGCAGA
>JZKD02S0656456.1:163081-229766 GCA_000966675.3 Picea glauca | reverse complement strand
CTGAGTTGCCTTCAGATAAGTCCATCTTGGATGTCATGGATTCCCTAGATAATCCCAAGGATGAGGTATGCATCAATCATCTTGTCTTGATTTGGAACCAATGAGAGTTAGCATGATGAGTCGTGATTCGAGACTGGGGGAATTTTCTAGGGAATCTAGTAGCCCTCCCAGTAATGACCTTTTTCTGCCTTGGTTGTCTTTTTCAAAACTTTCCACTAAATTCTTTGCTTCCCATTATACCGAAGATTTACATTTCATACCCCCTTTATGTATTGATGGGCATCATCAAGGAGCTATGATAGATCACAAGAATACTCATGATGAGTATCTTCATATGCATAAATTCATTCCCATGTCACATGGCCCCGACATGATAATCCATATTATGCCAACATCATCTCATGAGTTCATAGATTATGAAAAAGATCCTTAGCTTTAGCCTAGCAATGGGATCTACTTGGTGTAAATCATTGAGATGCATAGTGCCTTGTACATAGGTGTGTGGTGTGAGTGATTTTGTTTTGCATATATCATTTCCAAAAAATCCATAAATATTTCCTTTTGAGATTTCACTATGCATTTTGACCCCCAGGATCTAGTTTACATGTTTTGACATAATACTTGGGACGTTTTTACGAAAAATGGTGACTTCCACTAAACTTGACATACATGTTCTTAAAACTGGAATAGAGGGATATGTTTTTCATACATCCACCATTTGCATTATTAACCATCCATTTTTCTAACATGTGTCTTAGGTTTGATCCCATCAGGTTGTGAGAATAACCACTCCATTTTTTTCATGTTGTAACTTGCATAGTAGTGCCTATCCTTCATGGGCGCCCTAGTTAGCACCCAGATTTCCATTTGGTTCCCATGCTATAATTTATCATAGGCCTGAGATCCTTTCTTTAGCTTCACCATGACTTGAAGTTAAGACTCATTTTCCTCTCTTCAATTTTTTAGCCACATCCCATGGGGGTTCCCAATTTTTTTTTATGTTCCTTAATGGTCGCCTATACATTTGTGTTATAACTCAAATGTCACCACAATGCATTTCTGATGTTGGCCTACTCATTCACACATCTGCCAACCCTTTTTGGTGGAGTTTTGCTCAAAAAACACTTTTTTGTATGGTATACCCAACCTGATACACATGCAGAGCATGTACACACACTAGTTTCATACCTAAAATATCGTGTACATACATTAGATGCATACCTAAAAGCCTACGTGTACTCTAAAAAATTGCAAAAAAATATAAATTATGCGCTTTCTAGCAGATTTTATGAGCTATTTTAGGGTGTGCAACCATTTTACCTCCTGTATCTCTTATAAAAAACAAATAACCATAATTTATTCATATAAAAAGGGCCCTAGGGGGGGTCATTTGGACATATGAAAAGAGAAGAAAGAGAACTCTACCAAAATTTCTCCCTTGTATTCCAAGCCTTTTTGCATCCTACTATGAGTTTCATCCTCAACATTCCCTTCTATCCATCCTCCTTATACAATCCGTCCCTTTCCCCTATATTGGCATGTCGGTTGTGAGGATAGCATATTGGGAATAGTGCACTTGGAGCCAAAGTAGAGGAACCCATGCGAGGTTTGTGGAGTGGCGCCAACAAAATTCAGGTTGTAAGTTCCAATTTTGTTATTAATAAAAGAGAAAATTTCTTGTCCCAGACCTTCATGTCTTGATGTTTATATTTATGGATGTTTTTCATGAATCTCTAACCCTTTAGATGATCTTGATAGTTATGCATATGTTGTCATAGTTTGTTCTTTAACATTTTTTTAGGCCATCTTTGGGAGGAGGTCTACAATATTGGAACAAACAACAACCAGAAGAGATCGACGACATTTGTAAGGACTTAATGTACATATTTATATCTTCTTTCTCTTCCCATAATTATTGTAAGGTCTTGTTGGATTTGGGTAGAATAGAAGCTTTTATGTCTTTTAAGTTGTCAAAGGTTTGCCTAGTCGCCAGACCTAGATTAGGGGGATTTTTCCCCATAGCAGAATTGGCAAATCCACTAGGGAGTCTCTCTAGGGTATTTTAGGAGATTATTTTTGGTGTGAATTCCTATTGTTTTCTCTACTTTCTGAGTCTGTAAGAGTCTCTAGTCACCTTCCAAGTGTTTCCAGTTTTCCTGATCTGGATGATCTTTCTGAACTATATCTCTTTTTTGAGTTGGTTCAATACTATATGTGCATTGTTCTATACCCATCATGTGTACATACACACCTTGAGTTATCCTAACATGCGTACATCCATGGTATGTACGTGCAAGGCACGTGTACATGTTCTTTTGAAAAGTTTTAAGAAAAAAATTCCTTTTCTTCCAGGAAACATTTGGTCTCTTAGGTCTTCCTGAGTACCAGAGACCTCTGTTAATAGTTGTTGAGAGATTTTTTAGTCTCAGATTGTCTATGAAGTTGTAAAGAAATATTTTTGTTTTCTGTGTCTCTTTCTATTTGTTTTTCAAGGTTAAGGGTGTACTTGTAAGCTTTAGGTTCTCCTTTGGATTTTGGTGAATCCATGCTCTCTGGAAGTGGTTTAGGACCTGATTCAATCTATGGTTTGTCATCCTTCTCTCTTGTTATGATTTGAAAAGAAAAAATATAGGTGTTTGTTATTTTCATTTCATAAGCATATTAAAAGAAAAAAAATTGTTGTAGTTTCTTGACTGTATTTTCTTCTTACTTTGCATGTTTGTTTGGTTTTAGTAGCTTAGGTTGTTTTTTATAAAATAAAAGAGTTCTTGACCCAAAAAAAAAAATTATATTATTTCTTGAAATTTTAAGTAGTTGCATTGAATTTGGAACGAAAAATAATTCTAGGATAGATTGCATATTAGGATCTTGGTCTTTATTTTGAAACGTTTTCACCTTCAAAGTTAAAAAGACAAATTGTCATTTGTAGAACGTAGTTTTCTTTCAACACAATGTTCTAAAAGCTTATTAACTCTTCTCTTTTGTATCTCAAAGAAAATCACGAGTTTCACTTCCATACCCCTGAGTAATCAAGCCACTAAAATTATTGCTTAATGTTAAAATCAATTATACTTTTTTGTTTATAGGGTACACCAATTAGATTAGGATTTAGGGCCTTGGATTAGGTGTGGAGAGGAAAATATTCAAGGCCACTTATATAAAATTAAGAGTCTAGGATAGGGAGTGTTGAAGTCCATTTTTGTAAGAGTTAGTCAGGACCCCCCTCTAACACACGGGATAAACACGAGGTCGTGCGAGGAAAGGTAGAGGAGATAACCCCTCTAAAGTCGGACTAACCGTAGTGGGGATCATATTTTGAGGGTCATTTTTTGGAGTCCGCTGACTACATTTGAATACGGAGCTTTGTGGACCTAGACTATGTTCGGTATCCTCAGTTGTATTTCAGAACATTTTCTTTCGGTACCCTTGAAAGTCTTCGAACATAGTTATCCTGCTCATACAATTTGCTTGACTTTCGACTGTACATGCTTGATGACTAACTGCATGCTAGAAACCTAGTTGCATTTTATAGGGACTCACACAGGTGACTGCGAGGCTATACCACAGTACCTAGGACATACATCGAACCATACTTTACAGAGTATACCCAGAGGGTGTTTCTGTGTTTGAGTTACACTTGCATCAGTAAGTTTCTCTAGTGTTGGTTGGCGTAATTGTTCTTCCTGCCATTCTTTCGATTTCTTGATTTGTATTTAGGGACTTTGTAGTGTGTGCTATGTGTTTCTCCCTAGATTTACCTTAGAGAGTTGGTTGATCATTTCACAAGGTGGAATATCAATAGCTTCGCCATTCACGTAGGCTCCAGTACCTTCCACCGATAAATTTGGAGCCACCTCCGCCACCGCTGAGGCAGAGGCTAGATCAAGAGGGTTATTTCTAAGTGACCAGGCTGTAAGAAATTGTGCCTGAGCCTGTTCCTAGAGAAGATACACTTGCACCAGAGGAGACTGGCATTTTTTACCTTGAAGTTGAAGGATTCAGGCCCACAAACCCTCTGATCACTAATCTCTCAATGTCAATCCTTGTTCAGATAGTCCCTCTTGAGGTGACTACTCCTAATCATCATTTCATTAGACAATTGGAAATGGAAGTAAATAATTCTACCTCTACCGGCATTCCTCGTACTGCCATCCAAACCATGACTGGAGAGGGTGCCATTCCCCCTCCCCCACCCTCACCTACAAGGATTACCTCTAGCCAGACACCTACAACTTCTGGCAGTGGAACAGTCCCTATGACGACTTCGACCACTGTTCCTACTTCCACCATACATAACACATTTGACATTCCTTTTTCATATGGAATGTCAGGTTTTGACACAAGCTCAACTTTGACTTACTCCACTTTACATATTATTGGTCTGGGGGTAGGGAGCTCTAATTCTCCCTTACAAGGATCCTTTAGGGGCACCTCTGCTCCATTTAATGAAGTCCCTTACGGTGAGGGTCATATTCACCCTTCGTCCCCCTTGCTTGGAGGTGCTTTCTAGCAACCGTCCAGGCCTAATTTTGGTTCCAGCATGTTTAGAGGAGGGAATTATGGATCTCAATCCTATATGAATCTTGTTGGGTCTATTCCTTTCTCTTTGTTTGGTTCTTTCAGAAATAACACTCTCGTTGTCTGCATTTTTGTCAAGGGGAAATCCCTTCTTCAATCAACCCAACCCTATGCAAGGATTTGTTCCTTCACAGGGAGTGATAACAGGAGCCTTCTCCTCTTAAGAACTTGGAAATACTTCATCTACTTCCACCACCTCTTCGTCCTCTATCAATTTCTCCCTCGAAAAATCCACGTCACAAGTTTGATCTGCATGATGTCCCATTTCACCAAAAGGAGGTGACCCCATGAAGCCCATTCCCCATGATAATCCAAGAAATATGTGCATGTGTTCACTAACTAATCAACCAAGTTCCTTCCATTGTAGTCTTCATAGAAATAGTAATAATTTATCCTCTTCTATGCATTTTCATTTGGATGCAAGAAGGTTTGTAATGACAAATTTGTTGTTAAGAATCAATGGCGTGGAGGGAGAAAGGGTGAAGAGATTCATCACATCTCTTATATGCCCCTCCCACCATTGCATGCAAAGGAGAACCTCTTTTCAGTTGTGGGCCAATAGGCTCTACGATATGACCATGTCCTAAGATGCATCTTAAAGCTTGCATCAAGTTGTCCTTGTTTCCAGATTCAGATTTGGCCCGTTTCACAAATTGATTTTCTAATGGTTGATGAATACTAAAAGAAAGATCAACATGTATAATTGCATAGTAGCACACATATTTATTTTAGGCTAAGGAATTTGTCACTGATTTGGTCATATTTGGACAAAAAACTATAACAAAGGAGTGTTGTTGTTCTACAAACGTTGATATTGTTTGGTATTATACTTGATCTACAAGCAATAATGGTTTGAAGACAATGTCGTACAATGTTCTCAGTAGTGATAAGTCCCATAGAGTGGTGGGTTCTATGAGGCATCGTCGACCTGTGTCCTACAGTGGACCATATTTTGTATCACTAGAATAGCCAATAAAGGAAGAAGAAAGTAACCCATGTACATAGAATTGTGTATCTTGTATATTATGGTTTTCAATATATTTTTATTTTTTTTTATAATGTCAAAGGGGTTTTCTTTGATTAAAATCTGTATCTATGGTATCATATCATTGTGTTTTCTATTACGCTTCTTTTTGTTATTAGTTAAATTGTGCGTAACATTTCATACTTGAAATTGAGTTTCTTTCCAAAAAAGATTCTTTGGACATTATTTGATGTGGAAGATCTCACTAACATGGATAAATATGACAACATTTTAATTTAAAAGCCACTCGTTGAAAAAATAAATCTCATTGGGTTGAGTCTGAAAATTGACACATCAAAT
This sequence comes from Picea glauca, assembly GCA_000966675.3. Lineage (NCBI taxonomy): Eukaryota > Viridiplantae > Streptophyta > Pinopsida > Pinales > Pinaceae > Picea > Picea glauca. Next base: position 223,864 of record JZKD02S0656456.1, on the reverse strand, counting down.
ATTATTGTGCATGTATGAAAGGTTCAGTGAGACGAGAACCTTATATTCAAAATCAATTGTATGGTCTTAAAATGTCTTAAGAGTGGTAAAATCAGTTTTATGTCTTATAATATATGACAAGTGGTAAAATGAGTGAGTCACAAAGGGCTACACAACATCACCCACATATCGTCATTCCATCTCCATATTTTTCCGATACAAAAATCACAATTCTTCATTTAGATGGTTATCCACAATTTCACCGCATGAATAAAGAGTTTGTGACGCAATATGCAAGTGCCAACAAAACGTCACCCATCTTGAGAAAATGATCATGCAGTATATAAATCATGTAAAATTCATATTATGTATGTGTTAGTAACATATTATATAATATATTATATAATAATAATAATTTATTTTTAAGATCATGATTAAGTCAAACATTAAATTAGTATATAAAATCTATTTTTTTTGGAACAAGTGATTTCATTATGTAGCGATTTGATTTTTAACGTCTATATAATACCCTATCCCTTTAAATTTGAACCTATAATTTTCAAAGAAAAAATACATTCTCTTAACTATTAAAACCGTTAAAATTATATATTATAGATAACACTATAACAATATATATTAGGATATAACAATATATATTAAGATTTAAGTTTAATGTACATATTTTAATATATTATTATAATATTAAGTATCAATTATTTAAAAAAAAAAATTTATTATTATTATTATAATTTTTTTTTTAAATATATTTAATATATTTGTATTTTAATAATATATAATAAAAAATTATTTTATAAAACTTAGAAGAAATAATGAATTCTTTCATTCAAGGATATATGGAATAAGAACCAATTTTTCATTTTCATATTAATTTTAAATTTTTTATATTAAAATGTAATAAGGATTTATTGATTTTCTTATTGTTTTCTAATGATACTCATTTACTTTGTCCATACTTTTTTACCATTAAAATATTAATTATCTTTTTAATCAAGTTGTTTAGTAAAAATCACTCTGAAGAGTTATGATAAATATTAATGTAATAACAAACTTGTTTAATTATATAGCAAATTTGTATTCCAATAAATAAATTAAAAAATACAATATCTCAAAATAAGAAAAAATATATCTATATTATAGAATATAAAATTCAATCATGCTAAATTATTAAACACCATTCCCAAAAAAAACCTTAAAAAAATGCATACATTAATGTCATTTAAATTCAATTTAATCACAACCAATTACTAAAGTTGTTTCCCAAAAACCGCAAGTATATACAATCATGTTATTTAAATCCATTAACACATGTAAAATAAAAATACAAATAATTACATTATATTTTTACAATGTTTAATATAAATAATTAAAATCCATAAAAATCTTAATTTTTTTTTAAGTTTTTCTATTCAACTATTAACAAAATGTATAGATATGTTTATTGTCCCAAACATTATAGATATCATAAGGTTTTTCGAGTAGAATCTTAAAAATTTGGTTTGTCTGAAGAGGGAAATTTGGCCCAGATTTAAACCAAAATTATAATCATTTATAATTTTAAACAACTAGAAGTCTATGAAGCTAAAGAATAAGGATGCTAGACAACCAAAAAGGATAAACTTGAACATCTAAACAAGAAAAGACCCATACAGAGTCTGACCAAAAAAGGTTGAGTCGCTTTCAATCATGGAAGTGGGGCATCAAAGAAGAAGGAAAGGAGGTGATGGCCTTGAGTCTTGCATCCAGAGAAGATCCATCTTACAGACGACCATCCCGAGTAGCCTTGAAAAAACCACCATTTCATTTGACAAGATAGGCAACCATTGTTATGAGCAGTTTTTTTTTATCTTCCATGTAACATCCACACTATAATCCCCAGTTTAATTAATGCATTATGTAGATATAAATGTGGCTATGGCAAAGCAATGTAAATGCGAATGTATTTTTTTAATTGTAAATAAATATAATGCAATACCTGTTGTTGGGATATGGACAAAGATGGGGGATGATTAATCTACAAGAGAGGGGGAATGCCTAGAGAGTGTCCAAGAGGGATCCAAACAGAAATAATTTATGGATATTAATTCAAACCCACATTTCTAAATTTAATTATCATTTGGGGAAACCTTCTATTTTTGGTTGAGTGTATGAGAAACCAATCATTGAATATCTGTCATAGGGAGGGTGTGAGAGTCACATCCCATAGTTATTGGAGAGCATGGGGTTGAAGTACAATCAACATTGGGCAGAGTGAGCACTCAACTATCTTAGGAAAGGAGAGAAAATTTGTATGGGAAGTAACAAACAATTTTTCACATTGATTTTTACATGAACAACAAGAGATAACAAGGGAGAAGAGCTTGGGAGTTGGAATAACAAGGCTGGGAGAATTCTGGAGTTTGTTGGAGCGTCTTTGGATCATTTTGGAGCTAGAAATTGAAGAGTCAGGTTGTCAGGCATGAAGAGTGAACTCGTGGGTGAGTTGCACTATATCAACAAGTGTTTGCTACTGTTTTTACTGGTGGTTTTCCTAACAATGAGTTTCTCTTGAGTTCCTAGCTACCTGAGCCAAAGAGACCATGATAAACGAATGGGATGCCTGAAGGAATGAGAGCAGTGAAGGGTCACATTCCTTGGGTTGGGTAGGTCAAGAGGAAGAGAAATGGAGGAATTTTAGGACAGTTGTAAGAGAAAACCAGTGGGTTGTGTGATATTGAGTTGTGAAGGGATTGTGAGAGGGACTATTCCTTTGTGGATTCCAAGCCCCAACTCGAGGGTGACTTGTTGTTGAGATTTGGAAAATAGGTCTATGGTTGGGTGGAACATCATTTCTAAGAAGTTGGTTACACAACGCTTTATAAAACATAATTATTTATCTATTTTGTTGATTTAATTATGAGTTCATGGTTGTGCATTTACTCTATGAATGAGAATGGTTTTATATGTTGTTATAGATGTTTTATCAGTTGCATTCATTCTTTTTTAGAATGTTGTAGTTGCATTTAACTATAGGTATCAAAAATTAGTTGAAAAAGTGTTTAAATTGTAGCTGGTAAGATATAGGATTTCAATTAGCTAAAGAAAATTTCATTTTTATGTGTATTTATGTGTACTAATGTTACTTGGTTCAGCTGGGGGTCATTATAGAATGGTATCAGAGCTCAAGGTTCAACATTGAGCTTGTATGGGCTAGGAGCCAACATGAATTGAGTATATTTGTGGTTATATGTTTTGTCCTGTGGCGAAATTGGGGGGAAAATGGTGAACATAAATGAAATCCCCAAGTTACGGCCATATTTCGAGTTTCGGTGCTTTAAAGAAGACAAAGAAGAAAACTTATAACATCTATATACAGGTTGTAGAATTGAATTCGGCCATGGAAGTTGAATTCATGTGTGTTTCAGGGCGACTGCAAAGTTTTGCGAATGGACGACCTAGATTAATTTGACCTGGAAAATCGCCGGTCGAGATTCAACCGTAGAAGATGAAGGAAAATAAGTTACATGAACATGGAACTTGTCCTTCAATTTCCATCATTCTTGCCATTTCAATGACTCCACAAGTTACACAAATGAAAGTTGTAAATGATTTGGTGAGTATTTAAATATCAAGTGAAGTTATGAACATATATACCTAGATGAGTTCATTGATCAAATGAAAAATGTTATGCATATTCGCATTAGTCTATGATTGTAGAAACCTCATGCAGTATGCCATGAGAGGTAATTGTGCACAACATGTATCAATAAAAAATGGTTAACACATTGCATGTGTGTACACATATACATCTAATGTAGCTAGTACTTCATTAGACATTCATGGAATCCTCTTCTTCCTTCAACTCTATGAATGGAAATATCAATGAATATTGGTTGGAGTAGCACATAACTTACTTTTCTCCCTTTGTACCCACCATGCACACCAATGTTATCATTCTAAACCAAATATCAAATCAATGTTCTTAACTGAGAGTCCAATCATAAGATTTATGTTTTTAATTTCTTACTAAAGGTCGCCAGTGCCCCATCGATAAATATCTACTCTCCCTTGATTGGTCAATCCTTAAGAGCCATCTGAACCTCAATGCATTTGGATTTCCAATGCCCTAAGAATATTTTAAATGCGACAAATTATTGTGAGTTCACCCATTATTATTGAACTGGCCTACCCAAACTAGTATGACTTCCTACTCTTCTTTCCCTTATACTCTTCTCAATTGAATTCCTATTTGGCTAATATTAGTTCTCAAGGAGCCCCCCACACACCAAAGTGGAGCAACTTCCACCCACGGGAGCATCTTCCATTTGACAAATAATTAGGAAGACAATTTGTGAGAGAAATACCTTTGAGCCCATGACCACTTTTTTTTACAATTCCAATCATTTCATTCTTTTGCTATAGCGAGTCTTCACTTGCGTAAAATTTATGGGCTCACCCCATGTTGTAGGAAAATTCTCATGCAGACAGGTGAATTCCCTCTTGGATCTTAGACTCCTATGACCAAGACAGAAAAGTGCTAACTTTGAACACTGACTTTCCTTTAAACATAGCTAAGCCAGCCAATAGAGAAGAGGAAGAAAGTATGAGTACCTTTTTACGAAGTTTGTCCTCGCTTAGTCCAAGTTGAACTTGATCTCCAAGTCCTTTAACGATTCCTGCAATCCAATAACCAACAGAGACAAAGCATACTTCTTATTCTACCATGATTAGTTTAAATCTAGATTTATCCAAAGAGACAAGTCCATGCAAATGTACAAAAACTTGAAGGAAACAGGCCAAGCATGTGTATTAATGAGAAATCAAAAGAGATACTTACAAACCATTGATGAAGTCGCAACAAACTCTCCAAGTCCTCCTCGTCCAACCCTTGCACAAAGCTCCCAAGACCATAAGTTTGATACCTCGAATTTGTTTCCTTCCTTATGAGATCATAAGTTTGGTATCTCTAAGCTTTTCCATGCCTCTCTCCTCCATGGAAAGCCCTCATTATATAGAATTTGGAGGCTTAACCACCATGGAGAGGATCTCTCATCATATCCACAAAAAAATGGATCTCTAAGATATTTAGAGAGAAAATATTTCTTAAGGATTTTAGGGAGGAAATATATCTCAAGGATTTTAAGGAGGAAATATTTCAACCATCCATGAGATCCTCCACCTTCCCTAAAAAAATAGGAAACCAAATGTGAGGTGGATTCTCACACTTAATTACTTTCTTTTTCATGAATATTAATAATAATTCATATGCACTTGATTCTCACACTTAATTAATTTCTTTTTCATGAATATTAATAATAATTCATGTGTACTTGGTATTTTGGCCTTCATGTAATATATATGTCCTCCACATTGACTAGGTATTGTGACATAGGTTATTCAATGGTGTCGAGGTGTATGAGACATTTATATGACACTTTACGACACTTAGGGCAAGGTACCTAGGTGTGCAAATTTCATGTGTAACAGAATGCCCCCTAAAGTGTGAGGTCGGAAGAGAGAATGATGGTTGAAACACTTTACAAATATTTAATGCAAGGGTATGGAGTTGGAGAACCTGGAAGAAGATGCAAACAAACATCAAACAGTATTAATATATGTTCCATTTCCAAGGCAGACACACCTATGCTTGAAATACGAGATGACTGCAAGCATGGCCACTAACCAATACACTGTAGATCCATGAAAAATATTGACTAAAGATATGGCCACCAAAGATACAATGTGGATCCATACCTCCATGACATGAACTGATCATAGCCACAAGAAATACACAGTGGAGCTACGAGATGATAAAACATAGCCACGAGCCAATACAAAGTGGATCTATGTGATAATATATATATCAATGTGCTCAAATGATCTCCTTTCGCAGCCTAGGTAAAGTAGATATCAGAGTGAACACTCAACCCAGGGTCTTCTTCCTGATTCCGACGTGGTACGAATCTAGCCATGTGAATAGATGTTTTGATGTTAAACATGGTAGAAACCACTCGATTACCAGTCATTGAGGTAAACCATTAACAAGTGCGAGGGAAATCACCAATGATGTCAACGACTCCCAAGGTACCCTAGTACATTCCAGCGAATGTGAATAAATGAGTTGAGGTCAAACATTCATGGAATCATCCAATCATAGGTCAGTGATGAAAGCCTATTGTTGAAGGCAAGGAGGCATGCAGGTCCCAAGGTACTAACTGTTTTCTATGTCTAATTCCTGGATGATGTGTTGAAGTCGATAGGAAGAGACTCATCGAAGGAGGGCCTTGATGTATCCCCCATAAGCGACATGAAACTGACATAGGAAAGTGATGTAAGATGGTGAATCAAATGAGTATGGACTGACACAAAAAATGGAAACCGGTAATACTGCAGATGGATGGTTTGAAGTGAAACTTCCCTTGAACATGATGAGGCACGACAACTGACTTGGCATCATTGATTTGACAAGTACCAAAAATGTAATGTGACGACAATAAGAGAATTCTCAGACTATACGAAAAAGTATGGGAGACACATGGAATTGGTATGACTTGGAGACAAGCAGATTACCCAACTGTAAGATGAGACGCAAACAGGTGCCATGTTCCAGGGTGACAAAAGCTTCCATAAAGGATTCTCAAAAACTTGACCCACTTCCTTCAATTTTTTCCCCCACCCAGATAGATGAGTACCTATTTTTAATTTAACGAGCTTGAGGAGGATAACACATGCTCGATATAACACACCTTCGGTAAGTTCCTCTTCCTTTGTTTAACGAACTGGAAGAAGTAAGGGTTCGTCCCTATATGGGTCCTTCAATGTGTAGTTTAGCAAGTCCAGAGAAGGAAAACTCAGTGGTTTTTCATGTTTAGAGAGTCTAAAATAGCTTATAGGTGACTCTAGGGTTGTCCTTTTTCATAATATTAGTCTCCGAAGTCCGAAAAAGAGATAAAATGTTACTCGAGAGACGCCCTTTCAAAACCTTTTAAACGAGTGTGAAAGGAAGCAATATTACTCGACAATATTTTCATGTTTAGAGAGTCTGAAAAGAGATTAAAGGAGACTCCAGGGGGTTCCTTTTTTGTATAACCGTTACAAGTCCGAAAAAGTGATAAAAGTATACTTGGTTACATTCTCATGTATTTATGAGCACGAGAAAGAACAAATCCTAAGCTCGGTATTGGTTTCATTTTTACACAATCTTGAAACAAAATTAAAGCTATGCTTGTAAATTCCCAACGTAATTTCCAAAGGTTGGGATACCCATGGATGGTTGGTACTCTACCCCCAGCTTGAAAATCTAGCGGCTTAACTCTAGAATGATAATCAAAGGCTAGAGACATGCCCCCCCAAGCTTCATTTCATTCACTGACTTTGAGGTTGTCACCAATTTCTGTACTAGATGGAGAAAAAGGATAAGGATGGATGAAATGAAGGTTCAAGTACAAGACCTAACGAAAGACTCAACTTGGTATCTACGATATCTAGTTAAAGAATCGAATCAACATCTACAAGATCTAGTGAAAAGAATCGACTCAATGGAAGAGGTGATTGTTTCATTTTTTAACAAGCTTGACACAGGAAAAGAACTATGCTCAGAACCTATGTTTCATTTTTTAATGAGCTTGCCATAGAGAATAAAAACTATGCTCAAGGTTCCAGGTTCAATTCCCAGATTTTTGTTTCATTTTTTAACGAGCTTGCTACAGAGAGGAAAAACTATGCTCATAACCTTTGTTTCATTTTTTAACGAGCTTTCCACAGAGAAGAAAAACTATGCTCGTAGCTCCGTATTGATCATGGCTTCCAAGAGGATAATATTCTGGAATGAATACATTCCAAGGGACAAAACTTGATCATGGCTTCCAAGAGATATTTGGTATATGGAAGAAAAGCATTCTGGAAGGAATACACATCGAGGGTCGCGTCAGGGGTAAGGATATCATTCTCTACTATCCCTATCGAAGAGATCACCATGTCAACTACTGGATCTAAATCATAAGAGGTTGAGCTTACATGGAGAGTCTCATCTTCATCGGCAACTAAAGGCATGGGAAATAACACCACATAATTGACCTGTGGCAGGGGCGATACCCCCTGCATATAAGAATCGTTTAGGGAGGTCATTGGGTTGGTAATCAAGTCAGGACAAATGCATGAAAGTTGATCAATAGCCACAATTCTTCCATCATGAAGGAAATATATCACACAAAAAAAAGTGGACACAATAGCTTTCATGGTATAGACATAATCTCGCCCAAGGAGTAAATCAAAATCCAAGGGGTCCTAGACTACCATAACATCAATAAAGACAGTTTTCCCTCCCAAAGTTACGAGAAACTGAGGAAGGACTCCTAAAGGGTGATTGGTCCTTCTGTTAAAAGCTATCTTATTTTGTGTAACTGGTACAAGCTGAGGATAATTGAAAGCTTTCTAAGCAATAGAAGATAAAATACTAACGAACACACCTTCATCTATCAGTGTCTGAGTAATGGCCTGACCACAAACTTGTATTGTAATCTTGAAAGGAATGTGAGAGTAAAGACGAGGTCCAGTTAGCGCACCCTAATCGAAAAGGATGGCCTCATTACTTGGAGGGGGTTTCGCGGGAGAAGGAGGAATGGCCCCCATCATGGTAGATTATGTATCAATGAGAAAAACATGGGTAGTATCGGGTTTACTCTCTAGAGGAAGAGTAGGATCGACCGATGATGGGATCAGATTGACCACTTGGGTTTTATCCTCCAAGGGGAGAATGGGGTCGATGAATGTCAATGGAGGAACTGGATCGACCACTTTGACACTCTTCAGAGGAGGATTAGGATTAACCAATAATGTAACCAGAGGAATCACTTTGAGTTCACTCTTTAGATGAAGAGTGGGGATGACCGATGGAGGAATTGGATCGGTTGCTTTGGGTAGTGTTTCAACCGAGGATGAAACCAGATTGACCACTTGATCAACCAGACTAACCGAGGATGGAACCGGATTGACCAGTCCATCAACTAACGATGGGTTGGGATAAATCTTACGATAACCAGTTGGAAGTTGAAGTGTTTCCAAAAGAGAAGAAGCCTCATCCATACGAGGACAAAGGTGAGAGTAATGATCACATTCGCATAACATGCAAGGAAACTTGACATTTGTCTTATTCTTACCAACCTTAACATCACTAGTTGACGAGGTGTCACAAAAATGTCTAGTAGGGGTTGATGACGTGGAAGACCACATTTCTAAGACCTTGGCAAGACTGGGGCAATACCTCAGAAAGTGGTCATCCTTACAAAGACTGCAAGGGAATTTGGGTTTCGGATTCTTCATTGTAGTCGTATCGACCTCATCAACGCTCCCAATATGATTAACAGTAGTTGGTTGCTTGGATCCAACATCTGATGTAGTTGGAGGCTTGGTCCTTTTCTAGTTCTTCTTCTTCTTCTCTTTTTGTTTCTTCTTCTTCGTATCAACCTGGCTACTCGCTTTAGAGATTTCACTAGGATAAGAAGGAGAAGGGAAGGAAATATAATGGGTGAAGAATGAGAAAGTTCGACATGAGGTTGATGTGTGGGTGGGGTGCTTACATCTGAAGCACTTGTTGCATTCGAGATTATCGGAGTGGAAAACAACCATACTAGTAACCCAATTGTGAGACCTGGAAGGCTCAAAGTAGCGATGTAAGGAAGACCAATGTTTCTGCAAGAAGGAAAAACAAAAGGTTCCACCGAAGCATGGGTTTCTCCATTGGTAGTTTCGAGAACTGAATCCATTAAAAAAAGATCCAACCTAGAGTCTGCTAGGGAAAATAAACAACACACGCTAAAAATATAAGAAGCAAGAAAACAAACAAAACCTTCTCACAATGAACGCACTAGTTGGTAATGAAATCCAACGTCACGGGGGCAATGTAAGAAGGGGTTGAGATAGAGCGAGTGGAAAAGTTACGTTGACGACATGCTTAATGGACTTACACCCTGGTGCAAGATCCCACACATAATCATGGGTATACCCTCCAAGGAGCCCAAGTGAGTTTGGCCAACGTCGATTCCAGGTACCGTGAAGACTTGCCCCTCCACAGTCACCTTGTGTAAATACCCTAAAATAATAGGCTACTAAGGTTACCAACTACAACAATGATGCCTGGAGAAATAGTAGACAGTGTGATCCACGCGCAAAGGTAGGGTATCCAGCCTGAAATCAACTTGAGAGGCTCCCACACATAAACGTGGGTATACCCTCAAGTGACCCCCAATAATATTCGCAATCTCTACACCAATACCAACAAAGCAGGGTGAGTAACTCTGTCGGCCCTAATGCGACCTCGTGATTGACCCTTGTGTTAGAAGGGCTTCCCAGGACAAAATGTAGTAAATGGATTTCACCGCTCTTTAACTCAAGATTCTATATTTGTTTACATATTTGGAAAGTTATCTTTCACACCTATTCCAAAGCTCTACACCCTAAGCTAATGTAGGTTTGCTACCAGAAAATATAAAAATATCTAATAAATTTTAGTTTAGCACTTGATTTTTTTAAGTTTGTTGTTTACTGAAGACGAAAAATAGTGTCGACTAAATGATGTTTTGACCGACTCTAAAAAATGAAAATAAATGAGAATGGAAATATTTCACTTCTATGAAAGCTATATTACGAGAAGGAGAAAACATTTATCATTCCCAGATGTGCAATGTCTTGAAATGCCAAAAACCATGCAATTTCGCTACTTCAAATGCAAGCTAGTTTCACTATCCAAAAAGAAATAATGCAACTATCTTCTTTGTTTGATTCTAATTTATAAATAAATTATATGCAAAACCTTCAATGCTCCACAACTTTCAATCAAAAGAAAGAGTCATATGTAGATGCAAAAGACACGAAGCGACAAAGGTTTCAAAAAAAGAATGCACTCAAAGAAGTGAGGTATGAAAGGAAACAAGTAGAAAAATTTTCTAACAAGAACTCAATCAAGGATTCAACAACTGACAAACATTCAAGGAGTACAAGAATATGCAGAGAATAATCCAAGAAAAGACAGGGAAAAAGAGAAATCACTCAAATTGTCTCGACAAAACAAGCAGCTAGAAAGGGAAATTTCACATTTATGAAAAAGTTTCAATATCCAATCAAGATAATATGGAGTGATAAGAACCAAATATCAACCTAAATAACTTCACAAACCAACATAAAGATTCTAGGTAAATACTTCCACAAAACAGGCTGAACAAATCTGAGCAGAAGAGGGCAAAAATACTCCAAGAAGGAGACCAGCGCTCCCTGTCTCAAGGGTACAGAGCATTGCAGCACTCTTTAAATCACTATAGGGGAGCACTGATTATATATCAGCTCTCTGATATGGCCTATAGGGGGGCATTGATCTTCCCAGAGCCTAAAAACAAAGAGCCAAAAAATGCAAAAAAATCACCCAGAATGCACAAACATTGGTGAAATTGCTAGTGAAGATGGGAGAAAGGTAATGGATCATGAAAAAACAGTAAAATTGATCTAAAAAGTGGGAAAATGGTAGGGACAATCCAAGGAAATACAAATCAATGTCGATCCCCAATGGAGTCGCCAATTTCTATTGTGGGAAAATTCCCCTACGGACAGGTGAATTCCCTCTTGAATCTTAGACCCCTATGACCAAGACAGAAAAGTGTTAACTTTGAACACTGAATTTTCTTTAAACATAGCTAATATATTCAATATATAAGAGGAAGAAAGTATGAGTACCCTTTTACAAAGTTTTTCCTCTCTTAGTCCAAGTTGAACTTGATCTCCACGTCCTTTAACGAGTCCTGCAATCCAATAAACAGGGGAGACAAAGCATACTTCCTACTCTACCATGTTTAGTTTAAATCTAGATTTATCCAAAGAGACAAGTCCATGAAAATGTACACAAACTTGAAGGAAACAGGCCAAGCACATGTATTAATGAGAACTCAAAATAGATACTTACAAACCATTGGTGAAGTTGCAACAACCTCTCCAGGTCCTCCTCGACCATCCCTTGCACAAAGCTCCCAAGACCATAAGTTTGATACCTCCAATTTGCTTCCTTCCTTATGAGATCATAAGTTTGGTATCTCTAAATTTCTCCATGCCTCTCTTCTCCATGGAAATCCCTGATTATATAGAATTTGGAGGCTTAACCACCATGGAGAGGATTTCTCATCAGATCCACTAAAAAAGGGATCTCTAAGATATTTATGGAGAAAATATTTCTTAAGGATTTTAGGGAGGAAATATCTCTCAAGGAATTTAAGGAGGAAATATTTTAGCCATCCATGAGATTCTCCACCTTCCCTAAAAAATAGGAAACCAAATGTGAGGTGGATTCTCACACTTAATTACATTCTTTTTCATGAATATTAATAATAATTCATGTGCACTTGATTCTCACACTTAGTTAATTTCTTTTTCCTGAATATTAATAATAATTCATGTGTACTTGGTATTTTGGCCTTCATGTAATGTATCCCTCCTCCACATTGACTAGGGATTGTGACATATGTTATTCCATGGTGTCGATGTGTATGAGACACTTATATGATACTTTACGACACTTAGGTCGAAGTACCTAGGTGTGCAAATTTTATTTGTAACACCCCTACACTAGCTTGATCCATTTAATGAAAAATTAGGTACCAATTAACATGTAATGCATGAATTCCATGTGGTGTAGAGAAGTCGGTGAGGGAGTGCATTTTTAAGGAACTTCGTAAGTGAATTCATCAGTTCGAAACCTATGGCGACACCTCAAATCCAGCCATGTTAAGGGATGGTGTGGTCCAGGACGGGTGCGATCCCTGGGTGATTTTGACGGCTTAGAATCCCTTGGGTCGTGGCATCTCATACATAGGCCAATCCTGCAAGTCAGGTATATTTAGATAACAAAAACAAAACATGTAATACATGAAGGAAATGTAATTACATAATTGGAGAATCATGTGAAGATCATTAAGTTGAGAGATTTCGATTAGACATTATGTTGCACCAATGTAAGAGCCACACTTAGATTGTTGTTTAGATCCATTTCTAACTTCAAGTTGTTGGGAACACTAATTGAGTTTCTATTGTGAGAGGTTGTTGTTGTAGTTTTTTCCCTCGAAGAATACTTGCTACAAGCCATGGTCTTCCCCATCTTGGAAACCCTGATTCCTTTCCTTGGTTACTTAATGTTGTCATATGGGAGGATGACCCATCAAGAAATGGATTGGATAATAAGTCATACTAAAAATCCTAATGTCCCTCTCCATTCTAGTTTCCTTCCACATACATTCCATGCAACAACATATATTGAACATGGAATGAGGTGCAACACACATGAAATAACTATTGAGGACAGATTATTGTTGCAATGCATAACTATTTATAAATGAGTTGACAACATAATATCATACACGTCGATCACAATGGTCCATCCATTCATGAAAGATAATGCTCAAGGATAAAACAATGATATTTTTGTATAAACTTGCAAGGCATGACTAGCCACTTCGTGGCTTTATCCCTGATTTATTGTCAATTTGAAGTAATTTTCCAAGGCCATTGCCTATTCTCTTCAATGAGATAAGGATGATCAATCTCTTCACCATAATCAATGGTAGAGATAATCTTGAAGAAACTAATAGAAATTACAATCAAAACCTGCCAAAACACAAGTGTGGAGATTATATGTCTGACTTTGATGATGGATAGTGTAGAGACAAAAGAAAAAGCTAAATGGAAAATGACATGACATCAATAAGAACTTGAATTTTTGTTATGGATCTATTCATAATGACATGACATTAATACCACACCCATTGGTGATAGTGAGTGTTTTCATCGTCAAGATGCTACTTTTCTGTATTCTTGTTATCAACACCAAGGATGCTACTTCTACATTTCTAAATTCTTGCTATCAACACCAAGGATGGAATTTGAATTGTCAATTATGGTTACAAATTCTTCATGACGATCAACATTCTTGGTTGAAAATATGAAAATAGGTAATGGAGTTGTCAAAACTATCAAACTAGATGGTTGTTTTGTTTGTAAATATCTTCCTTACATTTATGTGGATATTAATTTTTAAATAAGATACATAATTTAAAATTATATATATTTAATTGATGATTACTAATATTTTGTGTAGATAAAGATTTGTTTAAAAATGTCTTTTGGGTTTAGTTTCATGTATGGGATTAAGGTTAAATGTTATCAAAAAACATATAACCTTATTATAGGTAGCCATAGCAATGATCATATGAGAGAATTGATTTCTTACAAATACTATTTAGACTACAACTATCATATAATCCTAGAGTAAAACTTAAAACTATTTTTGATTGACTAATAACACATATTTCTTAAATAAAATAAATAAATAAATAAATAAAAATCTGATACTCGATGAAATACATAAATTATAATTATGTTGAAGGCATGTATATAGGAATATATTTTTCCTAAAACCTGTCAACCAATACCAATAGACATCAATACCACCTGCCACATTATGTTTCCACATGTCCATATGAAATATCTATCCCCACACAATGTACTTGAAGTGACACCTTCCTAATATATAGTCAAAGAAAGGTGATCAAACACTCAACTTCAGCTACACATGGAAAGAAATATGAGTAGACACACAACAAAGAAAGATGAGGAGACACACAACTTCAACTACACACACAAATAAAAATGAGCAGACACGCAACTTCAGCTACACACGCAATATGAAACCTTCTAGATCCATTTTGAGGAACTAAACAAAAAGTTTTGGGGTTGTGATGTTCAAAACCAATGCCAACCCACTTTACGGTGTTCTACACTTCGAAGCCTTTCCAACAGTGTATACCATGAATCAACCAGAATTTGTATGCAAAGGTTACACTTCTCGCAAGTTAATCATCATGTTGACCACCATGGTATGAGAGGATGCCACGTCAACCCCCATTACTCATGCATATGGGGCTAGCCACGTGAGGAATTTCAAGAATAATTTATAAGGTTCAAAAACCTACCACAATTGAGGGTTGAGGAGGTAAAAAACCTACCCCTAGATGGATAATGGGAAATGCTAAATACCGAGCCACTAGGAGGAGAAGGGGTTCCATTTTATAATATTTTATTTTGTTCCATAGCTGAGCAAAGAAACTAGGAGTGGGAAATTAGAGAGAATAACGGAGGGGGTGAATGTTCTTATAGATTTTAACAATGTACAATATTTTACTACAAACAGATTTTCAATAATAGAACAAAAAAGACACAAAAGAAAATACAAACATTACACAAATATTTTTCCCCTGGAAACCCAAACCAGGAAAACCAACATATTCTATATTCATTCATATCATACATTGTTTACAATACAATATACATATAGGAGCCAACGGAATTCAAAACCCTAATCCAATTACTTGGATTAGTCAACAACCCTAATTCCTTAACTAGAAATAGAAAACCATTGGCAAAAAACCATGTGCTGAAAAACCACCCATAAATGGACAAAAAAATCAAGGACCACCTAAAAAATGGACACTAGTTATAGTCGTGCAAAGAATATAACACATATCCAACATTCTCCCACTTGTTGTTTTCTTTGCATACAGGGGGTTATAGGGTTACATAGTTAACAATCCAAGGCAACAATGCCCATAGATCCTCTACACCAAGAGAACTTCTCAGTGCTCACATATTTTTTTAATGAATCTGCAACATTCTTCAAAGTATCCACCTTCAACAAAAAAACCTTATTTTCTTCAGTCATGTCTCTCAAAAAGTGATATTGAATATTAATATGCTTTGTCTTTGAATGATAAGTTGGGTTCTTCACCAGAAAAATTGCACTTTAACTTTCACAATCTATCCTTACAAGTTGTTGTACCAACCCAATACCTGAACACAATCTTTGTAACCATACTGCTTCCTTGATTGCATGAGTAGCTTCCATGTATTCAACTTCTGTTAGATGCTTGGGCTGACCCAGGTTCTGATCTCGATAGGTTTTCAGCAAAACCATCAAAACTATCGGCCCTCCAGGTAAACCAGAAGGAAACATTGCGCACAAAGTGCACAACACAGTCTCACCTGAGATAGCTTTATGGGGGACTGCAATACTCAGGTGTTTGTAGTCTAGGAAGGGATTGGGACTGTCTGCTAGTTATTTTCCTCATTCATCAATATTCTTATTCATTCATCTAACTATGCCTGCATGTTATGATTATCTACATCACCATTCATTTTGTAACAGATTCATAACATAACAACAAATCAACCATCAAAACACACTGATACACTATATTTACCATGGTTCACCCCCCCCCCCTTTAGCTATGTCCAAAAAGATCTGTCTCTTCTGCGCTTTTATTCATTCTTCTACAAAATCTGTGTTGCGTGCATTACATTCTTTAGGATTACAACAAAAAATGAGGGTAAGTACCCTCTGTGAGGAGGACTAGATCACACCATGCTCCACATCTTGTGACCTAACCCTCAAAAGTTATCTTATTCAAATAAACACTATATCTTCTCGACTAATCAACCAATAACCAACCTCTCCTAGACCTCCTAGGCCTTTATTTATACTATTATACTGGCTTGTAGCCATTACATTCACATCAAAAACCCTAACCCTAACATGGTTAGGCATATTTACATATGCGCCATGTTGCTTTTCCTCCTTATGCATGCTTCTTTTCTTTCTTTTTCTGCATGCTGCTTTTCCCTCTTTTTCATGCTTGCTACTTTTGCGCCACCTATGGTGCGCACTCCAAAGATAGGCCTACACCCAAAATAGACTTTCCTCCCAAAATAGGCTTGTGTCAACATGCCCCCAACACTGACATGTGGCTCATCCCGAGCCACTTCGCCTTAGTTCACACTCTGGATGGAAAGTTGCAACTCGTGAAACACTTTTGATAAATGGGTGACTTTCTCTTTAACCTGGGTGATCTGCTCTGCCAGCTTCTCCACACTCTAGGTTGTAATTATGTTCTCTGCTAGCACTTGTCTACATTCTACATGGATTTTCTCGATTGTCCCTTTCTATTCTTGCAATTGTTTGATCGTCCTCTCAGCATCCTGTTGCAGTGGCTCCACTTGAGCCTGTCTTGCTTGCTTGTCGGCCTATGCAGCCTTCAACTCCACCAGTAGGTTCTTCATATCCTGCACACTCCTCATCCTCTTGAGGATGGAAATTACCTTCTGCTGCTACTTTAAGTCCTGAATGTCAGTCATTATCTTCTCTTGTTTCTAGTCCAGCTACTGTATTTTCTCATCCTCTTCCATGTTGGTCCATATTTGAGCAATTTTGTCATATAGTTCTTGCACTGCCTTAGCTTTCTGCAAAATAATATCGATGTGCACAGTAGCCTCATGTTCCCTTTTCTCTCTAACTTCTGGAGGTGTAGAAGGCATCAGTTTCTCCGTGAGATTTGTAATCTCCTTTTTGTACTGCTCCATGACCTATGTAATCTTCTGAAACTTCCCTTTAGGTGTGTCTTCTGGCTCCTGTTATCAGCCTGGGTTGTTGTTGTAGACTATTGTCAATCCCTTCTCCAAAGTTTCTTATTGTTTCTTCTCCTCCTCCTTATCTAGAGTCAATTGGTCACATGTAATCTGTATCACCTCTATAACCTCCCTACCAACTTCCAAGTTGGTGGAATCTGTTCAGGATTTGGATTAAACTTCCTACATAACACTTCCTTGTAGCGTGGATAATGCCTTTGTAGGTATCTGCACCATAACCAACTCAAGTTGGTCAATGTCCCCAACTTCATTTTTGGATGTCTCCTCATAATCTCATAGCATATAATGTATGACCATGAATTTGTTTCTTACCTTCACCACTATCTCCACTATTTCCTCTTGTTCCTTCTGCACATGGGGTCATTGTGTCTTTTCTAGTTGTTGTGTTGTATCTTGTTGCACTGTAAAAATATGCATTCTTTGTAGAGTATCATGAATTTACAATAATTTCTCCATGATCTCGTCCCTCTGCACCTTAGTTGCGCGAACCACATCTTCCCCCTTTTCTTGGACTTTTTCTGCCACTAGCTCAACATCATCCTTTATAAGGGTCATGATAGGAGGATTCTTAATGAATTTCATCTTATTGCATGTTTCCTCCTCCTGCGCTTCACTTCTCTTCGCATGTGAGGGTTATGCCCCATTCTTCTTCTTTTGTGCCTTCTCCTCTTCGGGCTGAGAGGTTTCTCCATTATTGGCAACTCCCTTGACTTCTTCCCTGGACGTCATTTCTTTGCTCCTTGGATTTTTCGGTGTCGTGCTACTTCCTTATGCTTGAGTGTGCTTTGCACCCTTTCTAGTATTGTCAGTCGAGCTACTTGTCTTTGTCGATGGTCCTGCGTCGGTTTTCTCCTTGGGTTTAGATACTGCCTTTTCTAATGGAACCTTCCACCTGTGGGCCATTACTTTATGATCCAATCAACCTCTTCCCTTGGGACATAGTATTGCATCTCCAACCATTTTTTCTTCAGGTCCCTTATGGCTTGGATCCACATAATGTGCATGGATGCCTTAAACCTATAAATCCCTTCGTACTCTTGGACCGCCTCCATAGGAATTCACCATACATTCTTTGTTCTTTATTGTATGTCTTCAAGAATCATGGAAAACACCATGTTATTTTCTTGTTGATTTTTAGTATCCTTGGCTACTGGAGGGTTTTGTACCTAGTTGTGTAGCACTTCCCCTTCATGCCTAGAAAAGACGAGAATTTTGGCTCCTGCAAAGTGACCAAAGCAATGAGGATGAGGATTCAGGAATAATGGAACTCATTTCCATTGTCCTGCACATCCCGACAGTCAATCAAAAATTAGTTTAGAAGGTACAAATCCCAACTAAGCATTACCCCTTTAGCGCATTGCGGGGCAACAACTATGACTCTTGCCAAAGATTCTTCTTTTATGCATTTCCTTAGCAACTTGCAATCCATTAGCTTGTTGGCAAACCGTGTCACAGGTTTTTTGATGTCTTTGAGGATGATACCCCTATTCCTCCTATTGGTTCCAAACTACACCTTTACTATCTCAACAATCTCTTTTTCTCGTGTTTTGTTTCCAAGTATTTTTTGGGTTGCATGCCAATAGTGGGAAACCTTGTAATTTTTGTAGTCAAGGCCACATCAATGGGGACTGGCCTATCCATCCATACGATACCCCCATGTACCATATCCAATAATTGTTTGATGCATAGACCCACATTCTTACTGTGTCCAAAGTGCGGTATTTCCAAAAGGTTCACAATGCCAAAATTGTAGAGCCCCCTTATCCACTGCATTGGCTCCATGATGGGTCTTCCTAGGGGTCCTATCTCCCCCATGTCTTCCACATAATTTTCCTCTTCCACCTCTAGAAACTTTTCCGCATCACGAACATCGTGGTCAGAATATCTCAACTTTGGCACTTTCCTAAGCATATCCTCCACTCTTACCATGATGTCCGGGATGTATGGTAGTGTGATTTCGACTGTGTCCTACACCTTTATTTTATGGCCGATGGGTGGGTGGCCTTCTGCTACCATTTAGATCATGTTTTTCTCTTCCCCCTTGGAATCTGGTTGATTTGTGATATCCTCGACCAACACCTCCTCTGCGTCATGAACTTATCGTTGGCCCTTCACTTCCTCGGGTTTGGCAGGTGTTTCTAGGTTAGGGTTTGTACTACCATTTAGGTTTGCGGAGATCTAACCCATTTATCCTTGTGTATTTGTTGAGGTTTCATCCTCTACCCTCATCGGGCTAAGCGACTTTGTCACCGAGGTTGTGACATCCTCCAATTCGACCACCTTCTCCATCTCTTTCATTCATTCTTTCCTTCATCTAGCTCATCGCGTAAACCTAGTATAATGTCCTAGGGCTTCAACCTTTGGAGGTTTCATGTTGGATATAGAGTGGTCACTTATTATCTTCCTCACACAATTTCTCCTTGGTTTCACTCTTCAACACTCTATTCACTCAAAAATCGCTAAGTATCAAACTTGCCTGTGCTTTTACCGCTTTATAGACCCGGTCATTACTGCTCTGTCGTATTGTTCACTTTTTCCGGTCATTTGCATAATGCCCAAAATTTTCCTGCGTGCAGTCTTTAAAATTATGTCGCACCAGTTGTTGCATGATGCATTCCTGAATCACTTATTCTTGCTCATAAATTCTTTTTGGTTTTTTCTTCATTTTTTTGTTTTTATCTTTTCTTCTTTTTTCTACCTTTTATGTCTTTTCATAAGTTTCCATTCCTACTTTCTACTATAGTACACTATACACAATGCTTCCTTATTATGTTGCAACTACTAAGAGTTAGTAGGTCGATTGTCCCTATACAGTTTTAGTCAACTACCATTCACCATTCTATACAGTTGTGTTCCTATCAAGTCTTGTAGCTGCACAAATCCTCCATCTGTGACATACTTCACTTCATATGTCCCTAGCCAATGCATTCTTAACTTACCAGGATATTTCAAAAACTTGATGTCATAGAGGAGAACCAGATCTCCCTCCTTAAATCTCTTCTTTTTTATGTGTCTGTCATGCCAGGATTTGTCCCTTTCTTTCTGCACCTCTTGTTGAAATCCTGCTAGAATCCTATCTTCTTCTAGTTCCATTAGTTGACTTAACATTTCTTGTACTACACCTGTTTCAGTCACATTTGTAATTGTTTCTACGCCTAGACTGGGTACCAAAAATTCTAATGGCACCACTACTTATTTTCCATACACCAATTTGAATGGTGTTTGTCTTGTCAACTTCTTGCATGTAATATTTTATTCCCATAATATTGTTGGTATTTTCAAATCCCAATCATCTCTATTCACATTGAAAATATTTGTCAAGGCATTCTCCAAAATCTTGTTGAAAGCTTCTTTTGTCCCATATGCCTGAGGGTGATATGGTGTACTCTTCTGGTGATAGACTTCAAATTCCTCATTCATATCCTAGATGGTACTATTAATAAAATGGGTTCCTTGGTCACTCATCATAATCATGGGACATCCTAATATTGTGATCACCTGCTCAAATAAGAAGTGTGTTGTTGTATTTGCACTGCAATCCTTGACTGGTGTTTCTTCCACCCATCTATTTAAGTATTTTGTCCCAGTACTGATGTATCTATCTCCTAACCTTCTGGTCGATCGATTAATATGTCCGAAAAAATCTATTTCCCACTTGTCAAACACCTGAAGAGTTACTTGGGGTCTCAAAGGCATCTCATCCCTCTTGTTGGGTTTTCCCACCCTCTGAAAGACATCACATTTTTGACAATATTATTTCACATCTTTATGAATTATTGGCCACCATCAACCTGTGCGCAATACCTTCTATGCAGTATTTTTTCCTGCATAGTTTCTTCTAGATATACCTTCATGAGCTTCGACTAGAACCATGGGTCGTTCATGTTCCAAGACACACCTTCTCAAGATGTTGTTTGCACCTAGCTTGTATAATGGCGTGTAATGAGTTGATAGTTTGTAGCTCAAACTACCATATTTTTCTTCTACACAGTACTAAACTCCTTTGGCGCAACCCTTGTACTCAATAATTCATTGATATCAGTGAAGTACTCATCAACTACCTGTACTAAAAATAATTGTGCATCATGGAAGTTTTCTTCTAAGTTAGTAGGTTCTTCCCCATTGGTTAGCCTTGACAAGTGATCTGGTCCTGCAGTCAGCTTCCTTGGTTTAACAATCACTTCAAAATCAAATTCCTGGAACAATAATAGTCATCTACAGATCTCTCCCCCCCCAACACTAGTGTTATCACCAAAAAATCATTCGTAACATTACAACAACAGTTGATGAAATACATCATTGCCAACAACAATTAGTACACCTACAACACCAAAATCCATCAAAAAGGCATAAAACTATATACTTGGTTCAAAAATCAAAGTGCGCAAATTCATCAAAGGAAGCATGTGCATTGTGTGCAGAATGTACATGCCAACACAGCCCTAATTGCGTACTGTGTGCAGAATGTGAAAGCCAACACAACCTTAATCGCGCGTTGTGCATAGAATGTGCAAGATGCACGACTGTCTATGAGAAAATCTGCACACTTCTCAAGAACAACACATTTATGAATCTTGTCAGCCTCTCAACCACTTCTAGTCTGACCCCCAACATGATTTGACACTTAGATCTTAGAGAAATCTAGCTTGGAGGTTGGTCAAGGGCTATTAAGCTCCCTAAAAGGCCCCTTGTTCACACTATGAACCAATTGTATCTTTCCATGAATGGACACTATAAATATGTGCCATGGGTATGCTAGAAAAATAAGAACTTCAAGGTATTGTTATGCTGCAAGAATTCTTCTTGGAGAATCCTCTTTTCTCTTTGAATCATTCAAGCACTATAGCAAGGGTCATTCCACTCACCTCTTGAGAGGATTGGCATTGTATTTCTTCAACATTGTCACTTGCCATTGTATGAAGAGAAGAGATCTTTATTAGGGAACCCAAGATCCCTCCCAAGGAGGAAGAGGGGATTCATAAGTCCCTTCCTTTCTCTACGGTGCTAGCCTATCAATATATTGATCCATTGGTAGCTATATGATTGTTATTTTCATTTTTCATGGTTGTAGTTCTTGCAAGCTTCTCTAACATTTATTTATTTTTGTCTTTATTTTTATTTCCTTGTTTCATTTGTATTTGGTTATCTAATCAATTCACAAACCTATGTCTTGTTTAGCTGACTTAACTAGGAAAGTAAGTGTTGTGTTTTTTCTCACCCATATGACAAAACCAACACAACAACTAGCTTGCTGATTAGATATTTGAGGGAAGAATGATCTGTGAACATTTTAAAGTGATTTCCCAAACAGTAATGTTTGAATTTCTGCAGTGCATACACCATGGATAGGCCTTCTCTTTCTTTGGTGTTGTAATTATACTTTGATTCTGATAATTTCCTACTTGCAAAAGCTATAGGATGATCTAAGTCACCTACTCCTAGCAGGGCCAGAATTGCTCCAAGTGCTTTTGTTGACGCCTATACATGCACATGAAATGTATTTTCCCAATCTAGAAACACTAAGATAGGTGTTGTCACCATCTTCTCCTTCAAAGTATCCAGTCCCTACTAACAATCCTTTTTCCACTGAAATTGTGTATCCTTATTCAAAAAAAAATTCATCAGTGAGGTAATCTGTGCATACCCCTTGATAAACATCCTGTAGTACCATGTATGGATAAGTGTGGTTATTAACTGGAGCACTGACTTTGGTGGTGGTAAGTTCACAATTACATCAATCTTAGCAAGGTCAACCAGTAAATCTTGTATGCACACTATTGTCCCAATGGTATCCCAAAAGGTGTGCCAAAGATGCATTTATTGATGTTTAATGAGATCTGGCATTGCCCACATCTTTCCAACATTAGTCTTAAGACTTCTACATGATCTTTAAAAAGACTAAAAATAGTCCAGTCATCCAAATATACTTCTAATAACTTATGTATGAAATCTTTAAAATAAGCTATGACCACCCTTGAAAATATGGTTGGTGCATTCTTCAATCCAAAGGGAATAAATTTATATTGGTAGGATTCCCATTATGTAGCAAAGGTAGTCTTATTCCTATCCTCTAGAGCTATTTTAATCTGATGATAACCTGAGAATCCATCTGTGAATGAATATGCTTCCTGGCCTCCCACATTCTCCAATACCTCATGTGTAAAAGGGGTAGGGAAAGGATCATGTAAGAAAGCATCATTTAATTTCCTTATATCTACACAAATTCTCCCCCCCCCCCTTCCCCCCACCCTTGCTTATTTTCCTAGACTACCATGGGACTGATCCATTCAGATTCCTCCATTGGCTCTATGATACCAACTTCTATGATTCGGTCAAGTTCCACTTTCACTTTTTTATTATACACTAGATTCATCCTATAAGGTCTCTATCTAACATGTCTAGCATCTGGTTTTAGGGGTATCTTCATCTCACCTAAATCACTTGCTATTCCTTTCATCTCTGTAAAGGTTGTTGGAAACAAGTCACTGTATTCGCACAGTAACTATGTTATCATTTCTAGTGTCTACTCATCCCAATAGTCTTCAATGCTTGTCATTTTATGGTTTTCTTTTGTCCCAATGTTAACTTTATTGACCTTAATTGGTGAAACAAATGCCTCTGACTCCATAGATGGACCTTCCACCTCTATCTCTCCGTCAATATCTGTTATCTAAATGTTGCACAGATCGTCTTCATCTAGTTCTTCCTCTGTGACATGATAACATGAGAGTAAGTATTTGATTTTTTGTTTGTTATATTATTGATATTTTGTTATAATTTCCACCTCAGGTTCCTCAAAAAATATCATTCCCTGTATCAGCTTCAAGGATGAATCAATATTGGGGTTCTCGTTCTCAAATGAGAAAGTTACCACAAAATTTTGTTGTAATATTGTCCATTATGTAGTGCCTCTATACATATCCTAGTCTATGTACCAGTTCCTTGGTATCC
The DNA here is from genome assembly GCA_000966675.3 of Picea glauca. Taxonomy (NCBI): domain Eukaryota; kingdom Viridiplantae; phylum Streptophyta; class Pinopsida; order Pinales; family Pinaceae; genus Picea; species Picea glauca. The sequence continues at coordinate 199,426 of JZKD02S0656456.1, read as the reverse complement.
TTTCCAATGTATGAACAAAGTAATGAGGCCATTCTTCTAGTGGTGTCAATCTCCATTGTGTTTTTTCATTTTTCTAGGTGCTCAACTAGCCTTCCTCACCCATCATGCTTCTACAATGTATTGCTCCCCTATTATGTGCCAAATCTAATGTGCAATATACTTTTACATTGATACCAATATTGAATTGTTTCCTTGTGCGCACCCCGCCATCTAGCGGGTGTTTCCTTTAGTGCAATGTCCAGGGCTAACAACCTATGATTTTCCAAAACTTCTTCCTCATAATTTGTCAAGAATTCTTCTAGGTCATTGAAACCATGAAAAGTGAGCGGTTCTCTTACCTCTATACCAACCCACCTTACTACACAGTCAATTATTGTGCACCTCCTTTTGGAGAATTCATGTAGTCTATGTTGCCAATTTTCCAGACCTGTGTCTGATTTTGAGGAACATGATGTAATACTTCTCCAACTGAGTACCCCATATGCAATTGGGTTGACATAATCTTCTTCTCGCATAGTAGTCCTACATAACTACTTTATTTATTCCAAGTCCAAACATGTCGCCTCTACAAACCTTTATCCTTTTGAATGATCTAATGGTGCAATCACTCTCTACTCGCCTGATTCAAAAGTCATTTTCCATGTCTTCGGGTTAATAACAACCTGGTTATCAAATTCTCAGTCCAATCCAAGTAATGTTGGGTAGGGTTTTTTGCCATCTATTATTTCTATAAACTTGAAATCTGCCACAGTGCGCACTCCATCCAAGTCTAATGTCACACCTTTAAGTCTTCCAATTGGTAACACTCTATGATGATTTGCTAATTTCAACTGGATAGGTGAATATCCTAATGTGGGTTCCCCCATACATTGCCATGTCTTCTTAGGTAAGATATTTACTTCAGAGTCTAAATCAAGTATGATATCTCCCATATTAAAACCCCCAATGTTGGAATTTAGCCTAAATTCCCTACTTGTTCTTATTCTTGTATGGAGGTGATTTATTGTCTTCTATTATAGCTTCCCTTCTACTTTTGTGTTGCATATTTCTAGAAAATTCTCTAATACCTTAATGGATTGTGGATCATTCAATAACTTAACATAGGATTGCAGGAAAGTCTTTATGTTACTTAATTTCTATAAAGGTGTACCTTTGGTGGTGTGATCCATTGAATATGGCATCTCATACATTGGTGGATCCTAAGTTTGTTGCGCCATTGATATAGATGCAATGTTCTCCTTAAGAATCTCCTTTCTGGATTTCTTAAATGTTTAATTTTCTTTCCACGCGTCAAAATGCTTCGAGGGGTCACTTTTCTTCTTGACCGACTAGTGTTAGCTAGATCTTGTTTTGATGCATCATCTTCAGTCTTCTCTTCTCCTCGAGTAACTATGTTGATTTTTTTCCCATCATCCCTGGCTTCTTTGGAAACCCACTGCACATTCTAATTGTCCTAGTTCCTCTTTTCCTAAATTTTTCCAAATAGTGTTGGTCAATCTTTTGTGTCGTAGTCTGTTGTGCAACAATACATACATGTCATAGGTGGAACTGGAAAATCTCTTGCATAATTTTCTACTTGTTAAAAATTGTGGCAGACTACTCGCCCTCTGCATCATCCAAATCCTCCTCTGCATCGGTCTCCACCTCTATCTACTCACAACACATTGTATTGGGGTATTTGGTTATAATGCATAGGATTATACTGTGGTTGTGCACTGTTGTATTGCATCTACGCGGGATTGAATTGTGCTTGCACATTATTGAAATGCGGTGCAACGTTTCCTATCATCATATATGCTTACACCCTGTAGGTGTCTAAAGTTATTTCTCTCATCAATTCCAACATTCTACAGTCCTTATCATCATGACCCACTGATTTGCAAATATTGCAGTAAGAACTTTTTGGCATTGTCTTATACTTTTGCATCATTGGAAAATGATATGTATCATGCCCATGTGTCTTACAAATATCACACCATGGTCCTCATGTTGGTAAGGGGTTTGGTACCCCTGTTCCCAAGTAATACACAAAGGTTGGAAATTCATTCTTATGATGTCCTTTTGTCCTGCATAACGTACACCAAACGACTTCTCTCTTCTCTTTCCCCTTTTTCTACTTCAATTGAAATGTTAGATTCTTTAGATCCTCTTTTATCTCCTCTATGGTTGGATCTATCTGTTGATACTAGTTTTCTTCCAGCTGCAGATCTACTTGTAGGGCCTCTGCCTAAGTTTGGAACTTATGTTGTCTCAAAGGATACTTCAAGTGTGGTAATAGTGAGTTCAAAAATAACTACCTATGTTGCATGTCATCAATAGAATACTTCAACTTGCCTTTCATATGTTTGAACCTTTTATCAATCTCCCGGACAAACTCACCTAGTTTATTCCTGATCTCAATCATTTCGTTCATGTACTAGTCTTTTGAGCTTGGCTTCTGAAATTCATTTACTATTATTTTTTTCATCTCTGTGACAGTATTTGGTGCTCCTTGTGGACTATTTACATCGAGGCTCATGTACCCGTCTAACGCGCGGTCTCTAAGTGTTATAGCTAATTGTGTGAATTTTGTATCCTCGTCTGTGACATTCTTTTCTTACAATATATTTTCACAGATAAATAAATTATTTTCAAGTTCCTCTGATGCCTCACCTCCAAATTATGGTAATCTGATAGTGGAATCTACTCCTGCCATTTTGAACTATGTTGAACTACTGCCTCTACATGGTGTATATAATTGATTGCTACTTCCTGAACTTGCACCCCTAGTTGTCAGTACTCTATTGGATCCCTGACTTGATGCACCTCTTCTACTAAAAAATGGTTGTCTAAAAGGTGGTGTTCTTTCAGGTGTGTTAGTCACACATGTGGTTCTAGGTTCCACATTGATCTGGATTAGAGTTCTGACTTTTGTTCCTAACCTTGGACCTTTTTTTTTCCTTTCATATGTTGCATGCAGGATTTCCTCAATATGCTCCACATCCAGGAGATCCTCTACCTCTTCTTTATCGCTCACTAATCCCTCTTTGTCGACTATGGCCCTATTTTTGTTATTCATATTCTATTGGTAAGGTCTATCATTGCGCGTCTTTCCATATTTTTCCATTATCTTCTTTGTCTGGTCCTCATCCATAATGATTTGGTCCATGGCCTCCTTCTAATTCCCCTGATACATATCCCTTTCCATATCTCAAAATCATGTCAGTGCTTCCCCCCTTCCCCTATGCACACAAGGAAGTTTAGTTGTATGATTCCATGGTCATTGCACCTTTATCATACAATAAAATATTGATAGAAGTGTATAGTGATATGATGTACCTACCTCTATGTCCATTTAGAAAATATTGCTCTGTTGCAGTTTATGACTTCACAGTATCAACTACAAATTCAATGATAAACCCTGTAATAATATTATCTAACCAAAAATCTATTGTGTGCGTAAATTTATTATTGATTTGTTGTAACTGCAAGATCTCTGTAGAATTCCACTCTAGCTGTCTGATCCAATTTGTAGGATGGTTTTCCTTCAACCTCAATAACCACTCTTGCAACAGATGCATGAATTCATAGAAAAATGCTTCGTGAAAGTCACTAAACACATATTTGTCAAGATATTTGTGTGGTTTAAATTTAGGGTTTCTGTTGTCCTTCTATGAAAACTCGAGCTCCTTTGTTCTTAAACATCTTTCAATCTCTGCCTTCATTGAATTCCTTGGCCTAAAAATTCCCTTCTACATTTTCATTCTCCATGCTTTTCTTCAATAGATCCCTTCCGATCAATCTTATGCAGTTCCAGCTAGCAACAGAACCATTTTTTGGATGCTTGGGCTGACCCAAGTTCTGATCTCAATAGGTTTCTAAAAAAACCCTCAAAACTATCGACCCTCTTGGTAAACCAAAAGGAAATGTTGCACACAGAGTGCACAATGCAGTCTCATCCAAGAAATCTTTATGGGGGACTGAAATACTTAGGTGTTTGCAATCTAGGAAGGGATTGGTATTGTCTGTTGGTTCTTTTCTCATGAATCAATATTATTATTCATTCATCTAAGCTAGTTTTCATTCATTAATCTAACTATGCATACATGCTATGATTATCTATATCACCATTCATTATGTAATTGTTTCATAACATAACATCAAAGAAACCATTCAAACACATTAACACACTAGATTTACCATGGTTCACCCCCCCTAGGGCTACGTCCACAAAGATCTGTCTCTTATGCTCTTTTATTCATTCTTCTACAAAATATGTGTTGCACATGTTACATTCTTTGGGATTACAATTAAAAATGAGGGTAAGTACCCTATGTGATTCGGACTAGATCATACCAAGCTCCACATCCTATGACCTAACCCTCAAAATATAGCTTATTCAAATCAACACTATATCTCCTCAACTAATCAACCAATAACCAACCTCTCCTATGCCTCCTAGTCCTTTATTTATATTATTCTACTAGATTATAGCCATTACATTCACGTCAAAAACCCTAACCCTAACATGGTTAGGTCTGTCTACATGTGTGCCATGTTGCTTTTCCTCCTTCTGCATGTTGTTTTTCCTTCTTTTTTTGCATGTTACTTTTCCTTCTTTTTTCTGCCTGATGCTTTTCCACCACCTATGGCGCACGCTCCAAAAATAGGCCTACGCCCAAAATAGACTTTCCTCCCAAAATAGGCCTATGTGAACAACTTTTGTAGTTGAAAGTGCCACTACAGACTATATTTTGCTCTTCCAAGTGATTTCTCCTCCAAACAGGTTAAACATATACCCTCTTGTAGATCTCCTACGATTCAGATCTCCAACCTAGTCTGCATCCACAAAGCCATGTATTTCCAACACTTTGTCGAATCCTGGTTTTCCTTGGTAGCATAATCCATAGCTAGCAGTGCCATGTAAATAAATGAAAACCCTCTTTACTCTTGTCCAATGCTCCTTCACTGGTTTTGACATATACCTTCTCAAAAATCCCACTGCATGTGCAATGTCTGGTCTAGTATAGAACATGGCATACATCAAGCTAATAATTGAACTCGCATATGGAACACAAGACATGTCCTCCTCTTCCTGTGTCTTGGGACACTGATCCGCAGATAAATTTACACCTACAGGAATAGGGACCCTTACCGGTTTACATTCCTGCATATTAAACCTCTACAATATTGTCTCAACATATTTTCTCTTATTTAACCAGAGTTTCTTATTTTTCTGATCTCTTTTAATTTCCATGACCAAAATGAAATTTGCAACACCAAGATCCTTCAGGTCAAATTTAGGGGACAACTGAGTTTTCACATCCTGGGTAATCTCTTTGTTGTTTCCTATCAACAACATGTCATCCACATACAAGACCAAATAAATCAAATGATCACCAATTAATTTAAAATACACACATTGATCCTCTTTGCTTCTTTTGAAGCCAAGTCCCAGCATATAAGTATCAAATTTTTGATACCACATCCTTGATGATTGTTTTAAACCATATAGGAACTTTTTTTAGCTTGCATACCAACTCCTTCTTTCCCTTCACAACAAATCCTTATGGCTTCTTCATATATATTTCTTCTTCCAGATCCCCATGTAGGAATGTTGTCTTCATCCATATGTTCTACTTCAAAATCAAATGCAACAAAAACAGATAACATAAATCTAATAGAATTCAACTTAGCAACAGGAGAAAAAATCTCACCAAAATCAATTCCCTCAAGCTTGGAATAACCCTTTGCTACTAACCGAGATTTGTATTTCTCCACTTTTCCTTTTACATTCAACTTATTTTTAAATACCCATTTGTTGCCAATGGGATTTATTCTAGTCAGAAAATACACTAGATCTCAAGATTCATTCTTATCCAAGGTTGTCATTTCTTCAACCGTGGCCTTTTTCCATAGTTTTCCATCCTCTAAATCCACTGCCTCCCTAACATTTCTAGGTTCTTCATCAGTAATAGACAAAGAAAAATTTGAATGGAAATCAGATGGAGTATACCTTTCAGGTAGCGTTTTTTCCCACATCGATCTCCTCAATATTGGTGTATGATGATCTTCTTATTCTGATTCATTTTCTTCTGTAGAGTCTGATTCATTATCCTTTGGCTCAAACTCTATTTTCTCTGGTTCTTCCTTACTTGGTAGGACTTCCTATTTGAAAACATCCTTCATTTCTCTAAATAACACATCTCGACTATACACAATATTCTTGGTTTCTGGGTTCCAAATCTTATAACCTTTAAGACCATCTTTATACCCAATAAATATACACTTTTCAGCCTTCTTATCTAGCTTACTCTTATTTTCCTTTGGAACATGAACATAGGTCTCATAGCCAAATACCTTGAGATGTGTCAGAGAAGGTTTCTCATCATTCCATACCTCTTGTGGAGTCTTTTCATCAAGTGCTGACGAGGGTGATCGGTTGATTAGGTAACATGCAATACCCACTGCCTTTGCCCATAATTCTTTCCCTAACCCGACACCACTAGGCATGCACCTTTATTTTTCCATCAGTGTCTCGTTCATCCTTTCTACAACTCCATTATGTTGAGGTGTATATGGAGTAATATTCTTCCTTGACATACCACACTTTTTATAGAATTCTTCAAATTCAATCCCGTAGAACTCTCCACCATTGTTGGCGCAGGCCTATTTTGGGAGAAGAAAGTCTATTTTTGGTGCATGATTATTTTTGGAGAGAAAGAGATATTTTGGAGCACGCATCATAGGTGGCAGAAAAGAAACATGTATAAAATAAGGAAAAGAAACATGCAAAAGGAGGAAAAGCAGTGTGGAGCACATTAAGAAAGACCTAACCATGTTAGGGTTAGGGTTTTGATAAGAATGTAATGACTATAAGATAGTAGAATAGTATAAATAAAGACCTAGGGATTCTAGGTAGTGGTTGGTTTTTATTATTGTTGAGTCGAATAAGTTAGTTTCGAGGGTCAGGTCACAAGCTCTGGAGCCTAGTGTGAACTTGTATGCCTCACAAAGGGAAATTACCCTCCTTTTGATTGTAATCATGAATATGTAATGCGCGCAACACAAATTTTGCAGAAGAATGAATAAAAGAGAAGAAGAGAAAAATATTTGTGGATGTAGTCCCAGGGGGGGTGAACCATGGTAAATCCACTGTGTTAATGTGTCTAAATGATTGTTTGGATGTTATGTTATGTATCTGATAAAGAATGAATGGTTAAATCTGATTATAATAGTATGCATGCATAGTTAGATGAATGAATACTAATGTTAATGCATGAGGAAAAGAATAAAAAGGCAATCACAATCCCTTCGTAGACTACAAACACCTGAGTATTGCAGTACCCCATAAAGCTATCTCGGGTGAGACTGTGTTGTGCACTCTGTGTGCAACATTGCCTTATGGTTTACCAGGAGGGTTGATAGTTTGAGGGTTTTGTTGGAAACCTATTGAGATCAGAACCTATGTCGGCCCAAGCATCCAACAAATGGTTATGTTGCCAGCTGGAACTGCATAGGATTGAGTGGAAGGGAGTTGTGGAAGAAAAGCACAGAGAATGAAATCATAGAAGGGAATGTTCAAGCCATGGAATCCAACGAAGGAGGATATTCAAATATGGTTAAGGACAAAGGAACTTGAGTTTGCACAGAAGACAATATAAAACCTAAATATACACCGTGTAAATATCTCGACAAATATGTGTTTAGCAACTTGCATGAAGTATTTTTCTTTGATTTACCGCATCTGTTGCAGGAGTGGTTATTGAGGTTTAAGGACAATCATCCTATGAATCAAATAAAAAAGATAGAGTTTCATCCTGTGGAGATCGCACAGTTACAACAAGTCAATAATAAATTTACGTGCACAATAGATTTTTTGGTTATATAGTATTATTGCAAAGTCCCTTCAGAAAATACTGTTGCATAACAGAATTTTCTGAAGGGACCCAGATGTAGGTGCATCAGATCACTTTATACTTCTATCAAAATTTTATTGTATGACAAAGGCATGATGACTATGGAATGAGACAACTAAAATTCCTTGTGTGCATGGGGGAAGGGGGGAAGCACTAACAGGAGTTTGAGATATGGACAGGGAGATGGATAAGGGGAAGAAAAAGGAGGCCATGGACCCAATCATGATGGATGCAGACCATACAAAGAAGACAATGGAAAAAGTTGGAAAAACACACAGTGATAGACCTTACCAGTATAAAATGAATAATAAAAAGAGGTCCATGGATGACATAGAGGGCTTGGTGAGAAATGAAGAAGAAGTAGAGGATCTTCGGGCTGTGGAGAAGATTGATGAAATATTGTGTGAAAAATATGAAAGAAAAACAAGAGGTCTAGGGTAAATAATAGAAGGCAGAACTCCAATCCAGATCATAGTCATTGTGGAACCTACAACCCCATGTGCGACTAATACACCTAAAAGAACACCAAATTTTAGAAAATTGAATTTTAGTAGAAGAGGAGCAACATGTTAGGGGTCCAATAAAGGACAAACAACTAGGGGAGAAATCTCATGAATTAACAGTCAATTATCTACACCATGTGGAAGCAGTAGTTCAACATAGTTCAAAATGGCAGGACTAGATTGCACCATCATATTACCAGAGTTTTGGGGCGAGGCATCAATGGACCCTGAAAAACAACTATTTATCTTTGAAAAGATATGGGAATCAAATCAGATCATAGTTGAGGATACACAAGTCATGCAATTAGTTATAACACTTATAGACCGCATGCTATACTGGTACATGATCATGGATGTAAACAATCCATATGGAGCACCTAAAATTGTCGTAGAGGTGAAAAAGCTACTGGTAAATGAGTTTCAGAAACCAAGCTCAGAGGGCTAGTACATGAATGAAATTATTGAAATCAGGCATAAACCAGGTGAGTCTGTCTAGGAGATTGATCAAAGGTTCAAACGTCTGAAAGTTAAGTTGAAGTATTATATTACTGACATGCAACATAGGAAGTTATTTGTGTACTCACTATTACCACACTTGAAGTATCCTTTGAGACAACATAAGTTCAAAACTCATGCAAAGGCCCTGCAAGCAACCCTATAGTTTGAAGAAAACTGGTATCAACATATAGATCCAGGAATAAAAGAATTGAAAGAGGATATGAAGAATCTCACACTTTAATTGAACCAAAATAAGGGGAAAGATAAGAGAGAAGTTGTTTGGTGTACGTTATGCAGGACATAAGGACATCATAAGAATGAATGTCCAACTTTTGCGCAGTACTTGGCAGCAGGGGTTCCAAACCCCTTGCCAACAGAAGGACCATGGTGTGAGATTTGTAAGACAAATGGGAATGATCCATATCATTGTCCAATGATGCAGCAGTATAAGATAGTGTCAAAAATTTTGTACTGCAAATTTTTCAAATCAGTGGGTCATGATGATAAGGAGTGTGGAACGCTAGAATTGATGTGAGAAGGAACTTTAGACACCTATAGGGTGCAATCATAAATGATGACAGTCCAATCTGCACCATAATTCAATAATGTACAACCACAATTCAACCTCGTGCAACCACAGTACAACAATGTGTAACCACAGTATAATCCTGCATAGTATAACCATGTACCCCAATACAATGCACCACGAGGAGACAGAGGTGGATTCAGAGATGGAGGCCAAGGAAGAGGAGGATTTGGATGAGGTAGAGGGTAGGGTAGTCTGCCACAACTTCCAACAACCAGGATATTATGTAAAATACCTTCCACTTCCACCTGTGACATGCATGTATTGTCGCACACCATACCATGACATAGAAGATTTCCCAGTACTATTGGGAAAAATACAGGAAAAAAGGAACTAGAACAATCAGAATGTCCAGTGGATTTCTGCAAAAGAAAGGGATGATGGGAAAAACATTAATATAGTTACTCGAGGAGGATCCAAGACATGATCTAATGAAACAAAAAAAGATCCAACTCAACACCAATGGGTAAAGAAGAATATTGATCCACAGAAGTATTTTGATGCATAGAAAGAAAAGGAAACATTTAAGGAGGCTAGACAAGAGATTCTAAAAGAGAACAATATGTCTACATCAATTGCACAACAAACTCGGGATCCACCAATGTTTGAGATTCCATATTCAATGGATCACACAAATAAAGGACAACCTTTAGATCAAGTAAGTAACATAAATACTTTTTTGCAATCCTGTGTTAAGTTATTGAATGATCCATCATCCCTTAAGGTCTTATAGAATTTTCTAGAAAGATGCAACACATAAGTAGAAGGGAAATTAGAGCAAAATACAGTCAATCAACTCCATACAAGAAGAAGAACAAGCAGGGAATTTAGGCTAAATGTCGACATTGGGGATTTCAATATGGGAGATATCATAATTGATTCAGGCTCTGAAGTAAACGTCTTACCTAAAATGACATGGTAGTGTATGGGGGAACCCACATTAGGATATTCACATGTCCAATTGAAATTGGAAAATTAGCATAGGGTGCTACCAATTGGAAGACTTAAAGGGGTGACAATAGACTTGGATGTAGTGCACACTCTAGCAGATTTTGAATTGATAGAGATAATAAATGGCACAACACCCTACCCAACATTACTTGGATTGGATTGGGCATTTGATAATCAGGTTGTGATCAATCTGAAGACAAGGAAAAAGAATTTTGAATCAGGAGAGTACATAATGATTGCATCATTGGATCCATCAGAATGAGAAAGGTTTGTAGAGGTGACATGTCTAGACTTGGAATAAATAAATCAGTTATATAGGACTACCACGCAAGAAGAAGATTGTGTCAACCCAATTGTAGATGGGGTACTCAGCTGGAGAAGCATTACATCATGTGCTTCAAAATCAAACATAGGTCTAGAGAACTGGCAGCAGAGACTACATGAAGTCTCCACAAGGAGGTGCACAAGAATAGACCGCATAGTAAGGTGGGTTGGTACAGAGATTAGGGAACTCCCCACTTTTCATGGTTTGAATGACTTGGAATAATTATTGACCAATTATGAAGAAGAAATTTTGGAAAATTAGAGGTTGTTAGCCCTGGATATTGCACTCAAGGAAACACCTGCTAGATGGTAGAGCGTGCATAAGGAAATAATTCATAATTGGTATCCATGTAAAAGGTTACTACGCATTAGATTTGGCGTAGAACAGGGGAGAAAGACATTGCAAAAGTATGATGGGCGAGGAAGACCAGCCGAGCACCTAGAGAAATGCAGAACACAATGGAGGTTGACACCACCAGGGGAATGGCCTCATCACTTCATTCATACATTGGAAGGGATCCTAGGGAAATGGTACATATAATAGGAGATGCGCGAAGGCACTACAGAATGGACAGTATTACAAAAAACAATTGTGGTAACTTTCTCATTTGAGAATGAGAACCCCAACATTGATTCATCTCTGAACATGATATAGGGAATGATATTTTTTTAGGAACCTGAGGCAGAGAGTATAACAAAATATCAACAACAGAACAAACATACAATGAAACATTTACTCTCATGTTATCATGTCACAGAGGAAGAACTAGATGAAGATGATCCACACAACTTCTAAATCAAAAATATTGAAGGAGAAAGAGAGGTGGAAGGTCCATCTCTGGAGTCAGAGGCATTTGTTGCACCAATCAAGGTCAAGAAATTCAACATTGGGACATAAGAGAATCCTAAAATGGAAAGAATTGGAGACTATTGGGATGAGCAAACACTAGAAAGGATATCATAGTTACTGTGTGAATTCAGTGACTTGTTTCTAGCAAACTTTACAGAGATGAAAGGAATAGCAGGTGAGATGAAGACACCCATAAAGCTAGATGCTAGAACTGTCAGATAGATACCGTACATGATGAATCTAGTGTATAAGAAAAAAGTGAAAGCAAAACTTGAACGGATGTTAGAAGTTAGTATCATAGATCCAATCGAGGAATCTGAATGGATCAGTCCCATGGTAGTCCAGGAAAAGAAGCAAGGGGGGATAAGAATTTGTGTAGATTTGAAGAAATTAAATGATGCTTTCTTACATGATCCTTTCCACACCCCTTTTATAGATGAGGTCTTGGAGAATGTGGGACATCAAGAATCATATTCATTCACAGATGTATTCTCAGGTTATCATCAGATCAAAATAACTCCAGAGGATAGGCATAAGACTAAATTTTATACAGAATGGGGATCCTACCAATATACAGTTATTCCCTTTGGATTGAAGAATGCACCAACCATCTTTTCAAGGGTGTTCATAGTTGTTTTAAATATTTCATACATAAGTTATTAGAAGTATATTTGGATGACTGAGTTGTTTTTAGTCTTTTGAAAGATCATGTGGAAGTCCTAAGACTAATGTTGGAAATATGAAAGCGATGTCGGATATCATTAAACATCAAGAAACGCATTTTTGGCACACCTTTTGGGATATTGTTGGGACATATAGTGTGCAAACAGGGTTTATTGGTTGACCCAACTAAGATTGTTGTAATTGTGAACTTACCACCACCAAAGTCATTGCGCTAGTTAAGAGCCACACTTGGACATACAAGATACTACATGGAGTTTATCAAAGGGTATGCACAAATTATTGCGTCGATGGAAAAGCTATTGAAGAAGAACACCAAATTATAGTGGAATGAGGATTGTCAATAGGGATTGGATACCTTGAAGGAGAATATGGTGACAGCACCTATCTTAGTGTTTCCATATTGGGAAAAGACATTTCATGTGCATGTAGATGCATCAGCCATAACACTTGGAGAAATTCTAGCGCAACCAAGAGAAGGTGAATTAGATCATCCTATAGCATTTGCAAGTAAGAAATTATCAAAATCAAAGCAAAATTACAACACCACGGAAAGAGAAGGTTTATCCATGGTATATGCACTACATAATTCAGACATTACTTATTTGGCAAGAATTTTAAAATGTTCACACATCATTCTGCCCTCAAATATCTAATCAACAAACCAGTGTTGGGGGGAAGGATTTGTAGATGGATGTTGTTATTCCTGGAATTTGATTTTGAAGTAATATTCAAACCATGGAAGTTGAATGAAGGACCTTATCACTTTTCAAGGGTAACCAATGGAGAAGAACATACTAACTTGGAAGAAAACTTCCCTGATGCACAGTTATTTTCAGTACAGGTAGTTGATGAGTACATCGTTGATGTCATTGAATTATTAAGTACAAGAGTTCAAGTTGTGCCAAAAGAGTTTAGTACTACACATAAGAAAAATATGGTAGTCAGAGCTGCAAACTATTAAATCATTGCATGACATTTATACAAGATGGGCGCATACAACATCTTGAGAAGGTGTGCATTGGAACATGAACGGACCATGGTTTTAGAAGAATATCATGAAGGTATAGTTGGAGGACACTATGCAGGAAAAGATACCACATGTAAGGTATTGCGCTCAGGTTTATGGTGGCCAACAGTTCATAAAGATGCGAAGGAATATTTCTAGAACTGTGATGTCTGTCAGTGACTTGGAAAACCCAACAGGAGGGATGAGATGCCCCTAATACCCCAAGTAACTCTTCAGGTATTTTAAAAGTGGGAAATAGACTTTTTCGGACCTATTAATCCACCAGCAAGAAGGTTAGGAGCACGATACATCATTACTATGAAAAAATACTTAACCAGATGGGCAGAAGCAACATGATTCAAGGATTGCAACGCAAAGACAACAACACACTTCTTATTTGAGCAAGTGATCACAAGATTTGGATGTCCCATGATTTTTATGAGTGACTAAGGCACCCATTTTATTAATAGTATCATCCATGCTATGAATGAAGAATTTGAAATCTATCACCAGAAGAGTACACCATATCATCCTTAGGCAAATGGGACAACAAAAGATTTCAACAAGATTTGGAAGAATTCTTTGACAAAGATCTGCAATGTGAAGAAAGATGATTGGGATTTAAAAATACCAGTAGTATTATGGGAATACATGACTACATGCAAGAATTTGATAGGACATACACCATTCAGATTGGTGTATGGACATGAAGCAGTGGTGCCATTAGAATTTTTGTTACCCAGTCTATGTGTAGCAACAATTACAAATATGACAGAAAGAGGCGTAGTGCAAGAGAGGTTAAGTCAATTAATGGAACTGGAAGAAGACAACATTTTGGAAGGATGCCACCAAGAGGTACATAAAGTAAGGGACAATTTCTAGCATGACAAACACATAAAGAAGAAGAGATTTAAGGTGGGAGACCTAGTTTTTCTCTATGATAGTAAATTTTTGCAACATCCTGGTAAGTTCAGAATGCATTGGCTAGGGCCATATGAAGTGAAGTATGTCACATATGGAGGATTTGTGAAAATCAAGAAATTGTCAGGAGCAGATCTGAAAGGAACGATGAATGGTATTCGACTAAAACTGTATAGGGACAATTGACCTACTAACTCTCAATAGTTGCATCGCGGTAAGGAAACCATGTATATAGTGTACTATAGTAGATATTAGGAGAGAAAAACTTATAAAAAGATATAAAAAGGAGAAAATGAAGAAAAAGAAGAAAAATACAAAAAGAGGAGGAAGTTGGTTGAACAACAAAAACGTGGAAAAAGTCACGTGCAACAACTGATGTGATAAAATTTGGCAGACTACATGCAGGAAAAATTAGACATTGTGCAAATGCACAGAAAAAGTGAAAAATACGGCCAAACATTTATGACTGGATTTATAAAGAGAGGAAAGCATAGGTTAGTAAGGCACTAAGAAATTTTTAGAGCACAGAGAGAATTCACGATCATGAACTAGGAGAAATTGGGTAAGGATGATAGCACTTGACTAATCAAGCCAACAACATGACACCTCCAAAGGTTGGCACTCCAGGGAAATATGTTAGGGTTACTCGACAGGGCCAAAGAAGAAAGGAAAGGATGGTGGAGCCCGAGAATGTCGTAGAGCTGGAAGATGCCACTACCTTGGAGACATAGTCGCTCAAATCGATGAGGGTAGAGGAGGAAACCTTGAGAAATGGGTCAGAGTTTCACAAACCCAAATGGCAACACAAATCCTAACCCAGAAACACTTGCTAAACCTAAGGAAATGAAGGGCCAACAACAAGTCCATGACGAAGAGGAGGTGTTGGTCGAGGAAATCATCAACAACCTAGAAACTAAGGGAGAAAAATATGACATGACATAAACAACGATAGAAGGCCAACCTGTCATTGGCCAAAAAAGAAAGGATAAGGACGCCATAGATATCACACTCCCATATATCTCGGACGGAGTGGTCACAATGGAGGATATGCTCAGGAAAGTGCCCAAAATTAGATACTCATACCATGATGTTCGAGACACGACAAAGTTTCCATACCTAGCAGAGGGAAGTTATATAGTAGACACAGGGAAGATAAGACCCCTAGGAAGACCCGTCATGGAGACCGCATAGTGTATAACATGGATATACAACTCTGGAATCATGAACCTCATGGACATACTACACTTCAGGCATAGTAATAACATGGGCATGTGTGCCAAACAACTCTTGGCCAGGATGCATGGAGGCATATTATGGATGGATAGGCCAGTCCTCATTGATGTGGCCTTGATCGCCAAAATCACAAGGTTTACCATTGTTGGCGTGCAACCCGGGGAATACTTGGAAAACAAAACGTGTGAAAAGAATATCGTTGAGATTGTAAAGGTGTAGTTTGGAACCAATAGGGGAAACATGGGTATTCTCCTCAAATAAATCAACAACCCTGTGAAGTGTTTCACCAACAAGCTAATGGCTTGCAAGTTGCTGAGGAAATGCAGGAAAGAAGAGACTCCAACATTAGTCATAGCAGTCTCCTCGTAGCGCACAAAAGGGGTCATGTTTAGTTGGGCATCATACCCCCTAAACCAGTTCTTGATCAATTGTCAGGATGCGCAGGATAATGGAACTGAGTTCCATTATTCCTGACTCCTCATCCTCATTTCTTTGGCCGCTTAGAAGGAGCCAAAATTCTTGTCTTTTCTAGATAGGAAAGGGAAGTGCTACATAAACAGGTGTGAAACCCTATGGAAATCCAAGGATACTAAAAATCAACAGGAAAATAACACGGTGTTCACCATGCTTCTTGAATATATACAATAGAAAATTACCAATGTATGGCACATTCCTGTGGAGGTGGTCCAGTAGTATGAAGGTATTTATAGGTTTAATGCATCTAGGAATCATATGTGGATCCATTCCACAAGAGATCCGAAGAAAAAATGGTTGGAGATGCGATACTACATCTCAAGGGAAGAAGTGGATTGGATGACTAAAGACTGGCCCTTGTAGTGGAAGGTGCTAGTAGAAAAGATAACAACCAAATCCAAGGAAAAAACATAGGCAGGACCATCAACCAAGACAAGTATCCCGATTTTCAACACCAGGAAGGTTGCAACACACACTCAAGCATATCGAAGTAGTGCAACACCAAAGAGGCCAAGGAGGACATAAATGGTGTCCAAAGCAAAAGTCAAGGGGGGTTCTAAGAATGGATAAACATCTCAGGACGAAGAGGCAGAGGCACAAACGAAGAAGAGTGGGGAGCATCCCTCACAGGAAAAGATAAATACATCACAGGTGGAGGAAACACGCAAGAAGATGAAATACACCAAGAAGGCCCCAGTCATCACCATGATAGAGGACGATGTTGAGCTAGTGGCAGACAAAGTTGAGGACAGGGGAGAAGATGCGGTCTTCATAGTTGAGGCACAGAGGGAGGTGATCATGGCGAAGTTAGTGGACATCCATGATACTCTGCAAAGAATTCATATGTTTAAAGTACATAAAGCTACAACACAACAGCCAGAAAAGACACAACAACCCCCTGCACAAAAGGCACAAGAGGAAACAATAGGCACAGTGGTGAAGGGCAACGACACCTTCACGGTCACACATCAGATGTTGTGAGTGGACGAGGAGACAACAGAGAAGCTAGTGGGGGACATAGACTTAATTGATTTGGTTATAGCGTAGATCCCTACAAAGGCACTATACAGACTACAAGCAAGTGTCACACAAGAAGGCCACTCCAGAGCTCGCATAGATGCCACCAACTTGGAAGTTGGCATAGAAGTAACCGAAGTAATACAAATCACATGCGATTAATTGACTCTGAAGAAAGAGGAGGAGGAGAAATGAGCAGACAGATTAGAGATGGTACTTGCAACAGTCCACAACAACATCCGAGACTGGACACAAGAGCCATAGAACACACCTGAAGGGAGATTTCATAAGATTGTGCAGGTCATGGAGCATTACAAAAATGAGATTACAAATCTCACAGAGAAATTGAATCCTTCTACACCTTTGGAAGTAAGAGAACAAAGGGAACAGGAGGCTACTACGCACATCAACAATATTGCACAGGAAGCCAAGGCAGTGCAGGAACTATATGATAGAACCACTCAAATATGGGCCAGATTGCAAGAGGATGAGAAAATACAATAGTTGGTTCAGAAACATGAAAAGATAACATTTGACATCTAGGAGTTACGACATCACCAGAAGGAAATGGCCATCCATGAGAGGATGAGGAGTGTGCAATATATGAAGAAACTGCAGGCAAAGGTGAAGGTTGCTCAAGATGACAAAAAAACAAGACAGGCTTAGTTGGAGCCACTACAACAGGACACATAGAGGATGATCGAAGAATTGCAGGCAGAGAAAGGGACAATCGAGCAAATGCATGCAAAATGTAGACAAGTGCTATCATAACACATTACAATGCAAAGTGTGGAGAAGCTGGTAGAGCAGAGCACACAGGTTAAAGAGAAATTCAATCACTTATCCAAAGTGTTTCACGAGTTGCAGGTCTCCATCCAGAGTGTGAACTAAGGCACAATTGCTAGGGATGAGCCACATGTAGTGTTGGGGGGTTGTTAGCGCAAGCCTATTTTAGGAGAAGAAAGTTTATTTTGGGTGCAGGCTTATTTTTGGAGAGAAAGAGCTATTTTGGAGCACGCGCCATAGGTGGCAGAAAAACAACATGCAGAAAAAGAAGGAAAAGAAACATGCAGAAGGAGGAAAAGCAACGCGACGCACATGCAGGAAGACCTAACCATGTTAAGGTTGGGGTTTTGACAAGAATGTAATGACTATAAGCGAGAAAAATAGTATAAATAAAGACCCAGGGAGTCTAGGTGGTGGTTGGTTGTTATTGTTGTCGAGTTGAATAAGCTAGTTTTGAGGGTTAGGTCACAAGCTAAGGAGCCTGGTGTGATCTAGTCTGCCTCACAGAGGGTAATTACCCTCCTTTTGATTGTAATCCTGAAGATGTAATGTGCACATCACAAATTTTGCGAAAGAATGAATAAAAGAGTAGAAGAGACAAATCTTTGTGGACGTAGCCCTAGGGGGTGAACCATGGTAAATACACTATGTTAATGTGTCTGAATGATTGTTTGGATGTTATGTTATGTATCAGTTAAAGAATGAATGGTTAAATCTGATTATAACAACATGCATGTATAGTTAGATGAATGAATGAATCCTATAAGTAGATGAATGAATACTAATGTTAATTCATGAGGCAAAGGATAAAAATACAGTCTTAGTCCCTTCCTAGAATGCAAACACCTGAGTATTGCAGTCCCCCATAAATCTATCTCAAGTGAGACTACGGTGTACACTCTATGCGCAGTGTTACCTTTTGGTTTACCAGGAGGGTCGATATTTTGAGGGTTTTGTTGGAAACCTATTGAGATCAAAACCTGGGTCAACCCAAGCATCCAACAACCATTATATGTCCTCAACACTTTAATTCTTTTCTTTGTTTGATTCTCAACAAGATCCTTAAACTCTTTAATCCTTTCAAAGACTTTGGATTTCCTCCTGAGGAAATATATCCAAGTATTCCTCAAGAAGTCATCTATAAATGAGACATAGTACAAAGATTTTCCCAACAATGGAACCGACACAGGTCCAAACATATCACTGTGCACTAGCTGTAAAAATCCTTCTGCCCTTGTTGCACTAGAGGGGAATCTTACCCGATTCTTCTTCCCATATACACAATGTTCATAGAAATTAAAATCCAGAGAACAATTATACATACCTTCAACCATACCTTTACCGTGTAGTAATCTAAGACCCTTCTCTCTGATATGCCCCAGTCTTTGATGCCACAACATAACCTTTTGTCCAGAGACTGTAGGAGTTTTTTTTCTTTTTTTGCTCCAATATCAGGAATAATGGAACTATTACACCCATCAATAATAGTGCTTCCTTCCAGCTTATGCAGAGTTCCAATCTGAACTCCCTTCAACAACACCATTTCTCATCGAACCATCCTACAAGTTTCTTTTTCAAATACCGTTTTTACCCCTGCATCGTCCATTTTGCTTACATAAATCAAATTTATGGCCAATACTGGGATGTGCAAAACACTAGGCAGTGTTCCAATCCTTCCATCTATGAGCCTAAACTTGATTTTTCCTCATCCTATGATTCTGGTTGTCGAGTCATCACCTAGGAAAACATTACCTCCATCATACCTTTCATATTCATAGAACCACCCCCTGTGGGGAGTCATATGAAAGGATGCACCCAAGTCAACCAACCATGCCTCATGATCTGCATGTGTGCTTGAAGAAGCCAAGTACACATCCCCTCCTTCTTCCTTGGAGGTATTTTCTTCTATAGAGGGAGCACCTTCAGATCCCTTCACTTTCTCAAATTATAGGATAAAATAAAATAAATATATTATAAGGAGGTGATTAACCCTAACCTTGAAAATCAAAATTATCTCTATTAACTAACTTAAAGAAGAGAATCGATATTACTAAATAAAAACTAATTTTCATGAGTTGCAAAGTAAAACTTTGGAGTTGGACAATTCTCAAAACACAATGGCATGAAAGAATATGTTATCTTTGTGACACCAAAAGGGTTGAAGATGAAAAACACTGTGACACCAAGAGGGTTGAAGATGAAAAACATTGTGACACCAAGAGGGCTGAAGATGAAAAACACTTTCTCCTAGAGTGCCTTATGCATACCCAAATTAAATCTTAATTTCAAAATATTTGTGACAATACCCACCTTTTTAATTTCAAAATATGTGTCACAATATCCACCACCTTAATTTCAAAATATTTGTCACAATACCCACCTTTTTAATTTCAAAATATGTGTCACAATATCCACCACCTTAATTTCAAAATATTTGTCACAATACACACCTTCCTAACATAAATATGTCAAATTAATTTATTTTTTATTAACTATAAACTTTGATTTGAAAAAATAGTTTTCTTTGATTTTTGTGAAAAAAATAATAATAAACTAAAAAAAACTTTTATTTGACAAAATAGGTTTTTTTTAATATGGCTTTTGTGAAAAAAATAATAATAAACAAACAAAAATTTAAAAAATTGTCACCGATATGAATTAAAGCTCATTATAACATTTATGTAACGTTTTATTAAAGCATGTTGTAAAATATATGTATTGTTTCATGAGACCATATGCGGGGTTCATATAGCATTTAAGTAGTGTATACCAAATACCGGGTTGATATAGCATTTATGTAGTGTGTTGTCACTTAGTTTTAATTGAGCAAATATGCAGAGTAATATTTATGTATTGTTTCATTAAAATGTGTTGTAAATTTTATGTAATGTTTTATGATAACAAATGCGGGCTTTATGTATTGTTTCATTAAAATATTTTGTAAAATTTATATATGGTTTCAGGAGACTGATTGTGGACTTAATATAGCATTTATATTTTTATAAAATGTATATATGGTTTCATGAGACTGAATGTGGACTTAATATAGCATTTTTATGTATTGTTTCATTAAAATGTGTTGTAAAATTTATGTAATGTTTTATGAGAACAAATGCGCGCTTTATGTATTGTTTTATTAAAATATTTTGTAAAATTTATATATTGTTTTATGAGAGTGAATGTTGACTTAATATATCATTTATTTATTATTTGATATAACATTTATTTATTTAGTGTTTTATGAAACTTTTACTCTCAATCGCTTTGAAGGGTGAGGCTTATCAAATTTAATTTGATATGATTGTTGGAATCATTTTTTTTTTTTTTTAAATAAAAAAGAGTTGGAACCTTTTATATTGCCATAGACAAAATACAGCACTGTCGGGGATGCCAGCTACCTCGCCTTAGCAGGAAACTAGGGCAGCTAGACCTCCCTTTCCACATGTCAGCATAATTACAGACCGGACAAAAGGTGGCAAAATTAACAAAGTTCACAGTGCTATCTCCCGCCCGCAGGAAACCGGGAGTAGCAGGTTGCTTCAGAATACTAAAGTTTGCATCTAAATCTAGAACATAAAGAGAGCTAAAATTCCTCATGCATAGACTGTCAAAACAAAACCACAAGCAAGGGTCGGGTCGGAACATCAGGTGACCTGGGAGTCCATGTGGATGTCAGACGCTTCGGTATGCCGCCAACGCGCAGGAAAGACATATGGTCTGGCACACGTTGGACATTGCTTCTTCTGCGTAGCTCGTGAATGCGCGACAAAGAACAGATCCATCCTCTGCTCTAGTCGCCCAGTGCGAAAGACCAGATCGTCTAAGAGGTGGCGCACGTCGAAGATGAGACTGAGGTGGTCTCCGGCTGCTGGGTGTGGCTGTGCTGGGTTGGTGTCTGCATTCGCTTTCTGCCTGTGTTCTTCTGGGTCGGGCCTGGTGGGTTCAGGAAGAGGTTCTTCCTCAATATAGCAGGGAGAATAAGGTTCTTCTTTGCCACTGTCGTCGTGATTGCGCCTTCCGCTTGCCTCTGCTTGAGTTCTGTCCTGATCAAATTGCGAGCAGGGGTTCCGGTGTTCAGTGACCGTGAACGAGGTGAGCACAGGGGGGTTGTCTTGTTCTGCTCCTGGGATCTCCTCCTCGATAATTGCCCATCCCCTCATTCTTCTTCTCCTGGCTGCTACAGCCATTGCTTTTGCGAAGGTCTCCAAGCGCTTTTTGCGCGATTTGGCCGCATGCCAGGCTGCTCCGCGTCGAGGTGTCCCCCTGAGCCTTGGCATAATGAAGCAACGAGGTAATGCGAACGGATGAGGCCAAAGCTGCTGTGAGACAGAGTGTCCCAAGCGCTCTCGGTAATCTGAAGTGATCCTGCTAGCTATGAACCCAAGCAATATACCGATTGTGATTATCACCGCCATCGCTTCCAGCATTAATGCTTGAAACTCAGTGCTGGTACCTTCCCCTTGTGCGGGCAGGCTCCATGAATGAATGCGCTGGTGTGAATTCATAGTGTATTAATGTGCCTTTGGTGTGAACCGGTTAGTTCCATGTCGCCACTTCCCCGCTCGCCTCCACGTGGTCGTTTGAATCGCCCTGTCACCCCATCCGGGAATGATTGTTGGAATCATTAAGTTTAATATATTTTTTAATTAAAAATATGTAATATATGTGAAATTTAATCAAATAAGAAATTTTTTTTATTTATTTATCCACAAATTAAAGATGAATTAACACAGATAATTTTAACACATGTCATTTTGAGTCCATTAATCAAATCATTAAAGCATCTGATTAACACACATTATTCAACTGCTTGCCATTTATATGGCCAAGTGCAAGATGGCATGTTAGCAGGGTAAATATGTAAATAACAGTAATGACACTATCACCGATGTGTGACATGCAATTTGACATAAAAAATAATACATAGTTACCCAAACTATCAAACCTTGTTTCCATGTTATTTGTCATATCTTGTAAGTTCTTTTTGTTTGAAGTGACAAATATGTTATGGGCGAGTAACTTCGAGTGCATTTCTTCTCTAAGCTACGTCACCCATATGTTTTGCTTGGTTGGAGATCATGATGGAAGCATTGTTATTAATCCATACCTTGAGGCATTAGGGACTATATCCACATTTTGATGTATAATTTAGCTATTTATGTAAAGTTTTTTATTGTAGCATTTTTTTTTTATCTATTAAATATTCTTAAATATATTTTTTTATCAATAGAATTTTTTGAAGTTTTATTTGGCCTCATCTAGAAGAGTAGTTTCATATTATTCATGAAGATCTTGGATTAACATGTATATATTTTCTTATGCATTGCTCGAAGGTGGATTAATGCTAGACTCTTACTTAACATTAGTTTTAATGTTTGTCTTAACATTTTCTGTTAGCTAAATTTATTTTAAGTTTGTTAATTATAAATATTATTATGTTTGTTGTTGCGATGATAGCTGCACTACCCAGTTGTACTTTGGATATAGGATCCCTTGACACATGTTATGATTGCTCCATTCAACGATAATTTGCATGCATGATCCCTCGAGCTATTAAAGCAAAAGGAGAAACCAAGAAATGGAAGCATGTCCTTTGGTTTTTTTTAATTGGGATCCTAGTAGAAACATAAGAACGCGTTGGCCAAGCAGTTGAATTTGCTACCCCAACAGGTCAAAGTCTGGTTTCAGAACATAAGAGCGTGGTAAGAAATCATGCCAGGGCTAATATAATCGCTTGACCCAGAAAAAAATTGTTTTGTGGTTGTGATTTTGCGGCCATTACCACGTGTTTCTTGATTTTGCAGAACAAAGTTGAAGCAGACGAAAGTAGATTGTGAGGTTCTGAAGTGTTGCTGCAAAAATCTAACGGAGAAGAACTGAAGGCTGCAGAAATAAATGCAAGAGCTAAGGGCTTTGAAGGCGGCTCCTGAGTCGTGCATGATAGGACAAGATAATTACTACATGCCTCTGTCTGCCACCACGCTCACCATGTGCCCCTCCTGTGAAAGGATGGCTACCATGGAAAACAACCGCAACCTTCAATTCTCGGAGTCACAGATTTCTTAGTTTGCCCAACAGTCTGCAACCTAATAGTCTTATTAACAAACTCATACTTTTGTTTTTTTGTTCTTTCAAATCTCCATCGATAAGGTTTTCCTTGTCTTGTACATTTAAAATCATTCCACACTGGTCATACTTTTTTTGTTAGATTTCGCCCCCCTTACAAACACAAAGACATACACCATATAATCATTTTAGGATAAACAATGGACTAACAATACCAATAGTGAAGAAGTGTCAGGGATCAAAGATTTGTTGTATATTACACTGGGAATCTATTCACAGATGGAAAATTTCTCTATTCATTATTGTTCTTGTTAGTTCTGTTGTGGCAGCACAACATGTACATTTTTTAGGTCCGGGGAAGGCAAATTTTACTCTTTTTATAATAATCATAATATTATTTTCATAGGTTTTAGTTAATCTAATAATGTATAATAATATTATTATATATTATTTGGTTTTATAACTTGATAGTTCGTATTTCATGGCCACATTATAATATAATACAACAACACTTTGAAAATGAAACAACTACTCAAGAGATGGAAAAGATGCAGTGGCAAAAGAATGTAGACTTGGAATGAGGTAATCTGCTCAAATATCAGAGAATGAAAAAGATTACAAACCAAAACAGTTTTGCAAAATACCGAGATCTCGTTGTGAATTCCACAGCATGTTAAATGACTAAAACCCTAACAATACAGAGATCTCGTTGTGAATTCGTTGGAATGCTAAATGACTAAAACCCTATCACTTGTGAAATGCTTAATTGAAACTTTACAACTATCTTCCACGGTCTAGCATACCCAGTTGATCCCCTGAGGGTGATTTATCATTTAATTCAATCACTGGTTTTATTCACATCTTTTTTTCCTTTAATTGGAATAGTTGCTTGGGTTGCACAAGATTTTATAGAAAGTTTTCAAAATTAATAACAATTTTTTGACTAGTATCTAATGATGCTAAAAGGTCAAGATGTCAGAGATGATAAACTCAATGATATCAATTACGAAGATTGTAGGAAAATAAAATCCAAGATTTTTTTTGAAGTTTTTATACTTCGATACCACTAATTTAAACTCAAAGTAGGATCGCTCACACTGGTTGTGAAATCCCTTCGACATATGGAAAATTTGTCCAGCCAACAAATTAGGTCACACTGAAATCTGCATCCAAGTTAGTGAGTTGTAATAATGAATGTTAAGTTGTTGTGAACAAGAAGGAAACCAAGCGACAATGATGATTGTTGTAAACAAATTTAATGTCTAAGTAACATGGGATTATGCTATCGCTTATTGCTTCTTAAGTGAGTTATAACTTTATCTACTCATTGACTAAATTATAAGGTTGAATTATAGAAATCATGTCCAGTTCATAATTTCCAATAGTAATTAGGTGTTTTAAATTTATAATATGTTAATTGTATCAATTTAAGTAATAACTCTATCTACTCATTTTCTTATTCATTTTTTTACCACTTTTGAGCTTTTGAGATTGAATTTGCATGCTTTTGGCAGTCACAAGACCAAAGAGGAGCAACAAATGGTATCGCTGTTACTAGAATATCTCTTTTCCAAGCATTTGGCCCAACATCAAGAGGTTCAATGTAAGTGTTTAGGAGGTTGATCAACTATCCATCGTCGTCAAAATTTCAAAATTCATCCGATTCTTATTTTTCTGGTAGAACTAGCACAGCCGCTAACTCGCGGCCGAGAACGCCGAAAGGTAGTGGATGAGAATGCGTGTCCCCAATACATTGAGAACGTCTGCTCTCAATATAAAACGTTTGTGGTAATTCGTCTGTGGTAATATGAAACGTTTGGTTGATAAATGGAACATGGCAATTACATATCCTTACAGTAATTTTTTAATGTGATTAGGTAAATGTTAAAAAGTAAACATGTTAACGGATGCCTTGATAAAAGCAAGAAAGTTATGAACAATAAATCTGATCCATTGATTTTGGAGGACGACTAAGAATATGCCAACATCTTCAATGCATAGCCATCAGATTAGGTTTTAAGGTTAAATAAGGTTAAAATATCATTAATTGTGCCCATTGTCAATAGGTGTATGCCTTTCGACGTAAAAATAAAAATGTGAAGCTTTGATATTTTTTTTTAACGTATATTGCGGTAAACACACCCCACCTCATCACCCTAAACCCCCACAACGTTTCGAAGCCCGAAACGCATGGAAATGGCCTGAAACATTTTGGATGCGTTTTGTGATTTTACTATGTGTCGTGAAACATTTTGGATGCGTTTTGTGATTTTGCTATGTGCCGTGAAACATTTCGGCTCGAGAAGCCCACATTTTAGCACCATCCTTTTAGGTATTAAAGGTAAACCCTAAATCTTATTATACATACACAATACAAACATTGTATATACAATACACTAGATTTTGATATCTTCTTATGAAAATGTGTTTTATTCTTAAAAATATTCTAAACACCACCGTTCCACATGATTATCATCAACTTCATTTGGAAACCCTAAGTTTCAAGAGTAAAAATGGAAGACTTGTGGTTGTGATGTTGCTACATCGTGTGTTTGAGAGAGAAGTTCTTAGGTATTGATACACTTTGGTCGGGTCGGGTGACTAGGTTATTATAATCTGTTGGAATTTGGTAACAACCAATTACCAAAAATAGATTTGGATTTTATTATTTTGCAATAGACCAGTTAGAATATGGATAGGGATTGCATTTAATATTCAGTTTCATGTGTGAATGTATAAATTCATGTAAGTCTATAGAGGTAAAATGACTATGAGAAACTGAGTTTGCAAATCTGATGTAATCTCCATAATCCGAATAATCTGATGCCTATGTTTGGTGGACGTAGCCCAACATTTGGGTGAACCAAGAGAAATACTTATGTCTATTTCTTATGTGTGTGATTGTTAATTATCACTGTGAATTGTATTTTCTGCACTAATAATTCCAACAAATGATATCAGAATTGATTGTGCATGTGAGCTATGTCCGTGGGCGAGATCTATCATTGAAGTTTTTATTTTGCATGGTCGTCGATGATCTCTGTGGGAGGGAGCGACGGTTGCTGGTAAACTCTTCTATTGGTCACGGGTTCTCTCTATTGCACACGAGAGACCTATTCTTATTATCTCGTCGGCGTTCGCCATTGCACAAGAGTGACCATTTTTTGTCCGATCGCAAATTAATTCTCCCTTTCAATAATCCAAGGAGCGTCGACCGTGGTGGATGTTTGAGTATTTTTTGGAAGGAGCGTTGTGTTGAGCGCAGATCCTCTTTTTTCAAAATATTCTTATGGTTTTGTTTTTTTTGTTAAAAACGTAAGGTACGAAGATTTTTGGGTTTTTAAATTGAACTTTTTTTTTATAAACATGAAAGCCAAGTCACATGGAGGATGTTTTAAAAGGATTTTTTAATTGAGTGTTTATTATATTTGGGATTAAATATAATATTTAAAAGGTGGGAGTTATAAGGTTTTAAAAGGTTAAAGGGTTTTTTGGTTTAAAATTATTAAATCTTTTATTAAACTTTGTGGAATTTAAACTATTGTTTTTCCACATATTTTTTTTTTAAAGGGTTTTGATTTTTTATAAGGAGTGGGTATTGAGAGATTTTTTGTGTTAATGGCTAAGATGCGGAGTTCGATGTTTGAAGTTGAAAAGTTCAGCGGTAAAAATAACTTTGAGCTCTGGAAGCTTAAGATGCGGGATTTGCTAGTGCAACAAGGGTTGCAAAAAGCATTGGCAGATAGGTTAAAGAAACCAGCGACCATGACAGAATGGGAATGGGAGGATCTGGATGCAAAAGCTCTTAGCACCATTCGTTTATATCTGGCAGATGAGGTTCTGTTTAATATCGTAGGAGAGGATACAAGATCAGGCTTATGGAGCAGGATGGAAAGTCTATACATGACAAAGTCCTTGACAAGCATAATCTACTTGAAGAGACAGTTGTACAGTTTGTGGATGAAAGAAGGTACAAAAGTTGCTGACCATTTAAATACCTTCAATACCCTTATAGTTCAATTGACTAGTATGGATGTTAAATTCGAAGATGAGGATAAGGCTATAACACTATTGTGTTCATTGCCTGAATCTTGGGATAATCTAGTTACCTCCATTAGCTTTAGCTCAACAGATGTTCTAGATTATGACTTTGTTGTGGGAGCTTTGTTGGCTGAGGAGATGAGGAGAAAATCCAGTAAAGAAACCTCAACTTCAGAGGCGATGTTGGTCAGAGGTCGAACCACATAGAAGAATGAGAGAAGTTCTTTTCAATCTAAGTCAAGACAAAGAAAGGGTAAAGCAAAATGTTGGCACTGTGGAAAAACATGACATCTCAAGAAAGATTGTTGGAAGAGAAAGGAATCTGAGGAAAACTCGAAGGAAACAAATTTGGATGTAACAAATTCAGGTATAGTTGATCACGTTTTATCCATTTCTAGTAATTTACAATATCAAGAAGAATGACAGTTAGATTCAGGTGCCTCCCACCACATGTTCTCACATAGAAATTGGTTCTTTTCTTACCAATCTGTTGATGAGCGTGTAGTGTTTATGGGAAATGGTATTCCATGTAAAACTGTTGGGGTTGGCAGTATTAGAATCAGGATATTCGATGGTATTGTTAGGGAATTAATGAATGTTAGATATGTACTTGAGATTAAATCAAATTTGATTTCATTAGGAGTGTTGGATTCTTGTGGATATAAGTATACAGGTCAAGGTGGAGCTCTCACGGTGTCGAAAGGGAATTTAGTAGTGATGAAGGCAACAAAGGTTGATAACCTTAATAAGTTGGAAGGCAGTACTGAAGTGGCATCTGAAGTGACAGATGCATTTTCTTGTTTATGGTAGAAACATTAAGGTTATAAGAGAACTAAAGAATTGCCGGTACTGGTAAGAGGTAAACCAGATCTAGACTTAAAATCTTTGTTTCTGAATTCCTGCTTGTTTTATATATCTGCAAGATATGATGATGATATAAAGGGATGTTGTGTGTGGGATCCTACTTCTCACAAGGTCATCATTGACAAAGATATTGTATGTATGGAACAACCAAAAGGGTTGATTCAAGATCGCAACTGTAAATTTGTTTGCATGCTAGGTAATTCATTGTATGGCCTATTGGTACCCAGGCAAATATATAAGATGTTTGAATCCTTCATAGTGAGTCAGAATTTTTCAAAGGGTAGGAATGACTATATGGTTTATAGTACATTCATAGTCTTGATGTTCATTGCTGATGATATGCTCAATGCAAGCCGAAGCATGGATAAAATCAGTAAGAAAATGACTCAGGTGGACAGGACAATTCAGATGAGGGATCAAGGAGCAACAAAACAAGTTGTGGACATGGAAGTACACATATATGGTAATGGTAAGTTGTGGTTCAAGTTCAATATGAACATTGTAAAACCAATTTTTATCCCTCTTGCTTTCCATTATAAGTTTTCTTCAAGTATAGGGCCTGTCTATAAAGAAGAAAAGGTTATGCCTTGTGTAAGTTCAGTAGGAGGTCTATTGTATGCGATGAAATGGTTAATACCAAATGCTTCACATGCTAATGATGTTGTCAGAAATGTGACAGATTCAAGAGTTGTAGTGAAAAGGGTGCTTCAGCGTATGCGAAGCACAAATGTCACCTATAATGGTTACACTGAGATGGTATGTGATGATTGTAATGTATATTGTAATACGGGTGTTTTGGACAGAAGGAGACCTATCACTAAATATGTCTCACAACACAGTTGTGGATGACATGTTGGAGGTGGAGTGATCCCTCAAGAAATCCAAACTCGTGCAAATCACACAGGCAAGATCATGAAACCAATTTTACTAGAGAAGCTGCAGTGGTGCTTGGCTTCTCTTGGCTTGTAGCAAAGGTGATGAACAAAAGGAAGAAGCAAGGTATCAGGTTAATTGTTGTCAAGGTGGAGATTGTTGGGATTTGGTGGCAACCAATTACCAAAAACAGATTTGGATCCTATTATTCTACGTTGGTTACAACCAAATAAACCAAGTTAGAATATGGATAGGGATTGCATTTAATATTCAGTTTCATGTGTGAATGTATAAATTCATGTAAGCCCGTAGAGGCAAAATGACCGTGAGAGACTGAGTTTGCAAATATGATGTAATCTCCATAATCCGAATAATCCGATGCCTATGCTTGGTGGACGTAGCCCAACATTTGGGTGAACCACGTGAAATACCTGTGTCTATTTCTTGTGTATGTGATTGTTAATTATCACTGTGAATTGTGTTTTCTGCACTGATAATTCCAACACAACTCACAACAGTGATACAAAGTGGAATCGTGATCTGAAAAAACTGTGAGGAATCTCCATTAGCAAATGGAGCCAAGATGAATGAGGTGCCATCTGTACCATCTTTGCTGATGTGAAAGTATTTATTGAGATGGGAAAGTGAAAAAAATAGATGTGAGTTTTGTGATTGACTGTGGATGAGAAATCTTGGAAGCCCATAAAGAACCTAGAGGGACAAAGCTGCCAAAAGGAGATTAGTCCTGATCATGGAGGTCATGGGAATCAAATAGCATTTACTCATGCCTTATTTAAGCAACCCCCATGTGTTTATAAGAATTCGTTCGCTTACTGTAATTGTTATTGTGAGAAGAGACCTGTTGTTGAATGATAAAGGAGAGAAAGCACATGTTGAGGATAGTCACAGAGAATGAATAACAATAGAGAAGTGCCTTAGTGTTGCACATTGTAAGGCATAACAAGAGTGATTAATTGAACGATGGCTTAGTACATCAAGTGGCATTGACCAACTATACACAACACCTCTGTGACTTGGCAGATGTTGATAGATGAAGAAGTCATGTGACATTATATTACTGAACATATCGCGTGCCCTAGGGCGACTAATCTTGTTGAACGTAGGACTCATCTGAGAACAGACTTGTCTTCAAATTATCTGTTGTAACCCAACCCAAGTGCAATATTGAGCCTGCCAACCCGGGAGTTCAGCGGTCAATTTGTATATCGCGGAACTTCGGGTTTTGTTTGGAGGACACAAAACAATAGAAGTGCAATTTTGAGTCCGACAACCTGGGAACCTGCAATCGAAAAGTGGCTAAGTATGAAATGAGGAAGTCGTTGGTGTGTTTGACAAATAAGTTCTTAAGTATTGATACACTTTGGTCGGGTGACTAGGCCACGATTTTAGGCCATAAATCACAATAGTGATACAAAGTGGAATCGTGATCTAAAAAACCGTGAGGAATCTCCATTAGCAAATGGAGCCAAGACGAATGAGATGCCATCTGTACCATGCTTGTTGATGTGAAGATATTTATTGAGTTGGGAAAGTGAAAAAAATAGATGTGAGTTTTGTGATTGGCTATGGATGAGAAATCTTGGAAGCCCGTAAAGAACATGGAGGGAAAAATCTGCCAAAAGGAGATTAGTCCTCGTCATGGGGGTCATGGGAATTGAATAGTAGTTACCTGTGCCTTCTTTAAGAAACTGCCATGGGTTGATAAGAAGTCGTTGGCTTACTGTAATTGTTATTGTGAGGAGAGACCCGCCATCGAATGATAAAGGAGAGAAACTGCCAGTTGAGGATAGTCGCAGAGAATAAAAAACAATAGAGAAGTGCCTTAGTGTTGCATGTTGTAATGCATAACACGAGTGATTAACTGAATGGTGGCTTAGTACATCAAGTGGCATCGACCAACCATATGCAACACCTCTGTGACATGACTCATTTGAGAACATACTTGTCTTCAAATTATCTGTTGTAACCCAACCCAAGCGCAATCTTGAGCCCACTAGCCTGGGAGTCTGACTGTCAATTTGTATATCGCGCAAGTCTAGGTGCTGTTTGGAGGACAAGGAACAATAGAAGCACAAATTTGAGCCCGCCAGCCCGGGAACCCCCGATTGAAAAAGTGGCTAAGTATGGAATGAAGAGGTTGTCGGTTGGACTCGTGATATAGAAGCATGAGTATAAATGTGAACCCGTGAGTCCGCCAACTCGTGCACCTAGACATTTTCGGAAAAACGACTAAGCAAAGAAACCACAAAGCAAAAGTAGAGGGGAAAAATAAATATATTTCTGTATATCACTCAAAAAGCATCAAAATAGAAATAACGCTCGCTAATAATAAATATTTCATTTATTTGTATTTGTATTAAAGGGATGATTATTTGTAAATATTCATTTTTTAAATATATTTAATTAGTAAAAATGACAGAACATGAACACGATTAAGAGAAACTACAATGTTGAAAAGTAAATAAAAAGAAAACACAGATAGAATTTGGTTGTGGCGATGTATTCTTTGGCTATGACATTGCCACAAACAAATTTGGTTGTAGCAATGTCTTGTTTGGCTATGGCATTGTCACAAACGAATTTGGTTGTGGTTATGTTTTCTTTGGCTATTGTGATGTCTTTTTCATCCCCTTGATGTTAAACCCCCGCCTCCATTCTTGTCACTACCCACGTCTTTGCCTCCATTCTTGCCAAGACAGTATAGGACATAAGCTCGGAGACAGTACACCAAAACATTTGGATCGACAGGGAGGTCAGTTAACTATAGTTTAAATGGTATTAAATTAATGCATCTGAGCATATTTTGCACTTGTCCATGATACAATTAAGCCGAGGATAATCTTGTTCTACAACTATAAGCTGAGGATAATCTTGTTCTGCAACTATAGACATCCAGGATAATCAACTCAACAATTTAACTTTTAATTTTTCTGGGTAAATTAACTTTTAGACAAGGACATAGCCACTACAGTGGCACTTGTTGTTATATGCTTCCCAAATTGTTAGGAGATGAAGGGAGCATAATTATAGAAGGCATATATCTTATCAATGACTTTAGAAGTATTACCTAGGTTCATTTAATGCAAGGTTTTACTTGAGGTTTCTAAATTTAATGTGAGGTTTTATTTGAGGTTTCCAAAAGTATGAGGTAGTTGAAGAGTATGTATGAGGTAAGTGAAGGATATGATTTAATTCTAAACTAAAATAAAAGAAAAAATATTATTTTTTTCATAGAAAAAATAAGTTAATATAACATCACATACACCTTATTCTCAATTTTTGCTTGTTTGTAATTTTAGTTTTGGGTAAATTCTTCATTCTCCTCTTTATTATTTTTTGCATGATGCTATTATCACAAACTTTAACATGGTATGACATAAAAATTTGAAGAACTGTGATTTTATGTATTAATTTTTTTTTACTATTAGTAACATCATTTTTTTTAAAACTCTGATGTAATGATGTTTTTGGAAATGATTTTGTAGGTCTAGTATCACTACTACATTTCAAAAGCTTATCTAAATATATATATTCAATATTGATGTAGTGGTTCATTTTGGTTTAGTTTTTGAAGGTTTTTGTTTTTCCCCAATTTTGATCTTAAATACTATGACCTAAAAAACTATGACCTCATAAACTTTGGCCTTAAACACTATGAATAAGAAAATTTCACCTAAACAACTATGACTTTAAAACTTTGACTTTGAAACTATGACTTTGAAACTATGACTTTAAAACTTTGACTTTGAAACTTTGAACTCATGACCTAAAAACTTTAACCTTGTAAAATCTAAACTTTAGAACTTTGATATTAGAAACTATAACCTCACACATACCAATTACAACATAATTTAATGTTTAAATGAACCGTCAAACAAATGTGAATACAGTGTACCAGAGAAGTGGATGGAAGTTTGCAGCGTTGTAAGGGATTCAGTACATACGTTACTTAAATATTTTTAAGTTCTCACCCTCCATATTGTACTGTGGTGAAAATGATTTATCATTCATTAATTTCTCTCCTTCCATTATATATTATTTCCATGTTTCTTTAGAATTTCTGGCTGTCTACGATGAAATTTCCGTATGTGAGGCGCAGGCACTAAATGAGGCACGCGCTGACAAGATAGAAGAAGAAATAATGGCCGTGTCCAAAGGGCGCGGCGATCGTGCTTAAAAGGCCAGGTAGGTCTTTTCATGTGTTTCTATCATTGTGGTGGTCATGGCTTGCAGATTACACGAAATTGTTTGTTTGACTGGAGTCACTGTATTCCTTCGGTAGCTCGCGCGGGGAGATTAAATGTGCTAAACTTCGGAAGAAAGGAGTCGCAGAAAATTTTACTTACAGCCGAGCTTGGACGAGTTCTGAAGGCTGGATGAGTTCTGAAGGTTGGATATAACTGCTGAACTTTGAATGTTTGCAATTTCAAGTTTTTCACGAGCTGATCGCTTGGTAGGTATTCTGGGCTGGATGAGTTCTGAAGGTTGGATATAACTGCTGAACTTTGAATGTTTGCAATTTCAAGTTTTTCACGAGCGGATCGCTTGGTAGGTATTCTGGCCTGTGAGACAAAAGAAAAATAAAAACTCGTTCAGTAAAGTTTTCTTTGCAGCCCTGAATATTACGTGTGTTATTGAGAGAAGATTTAACCAAAAATAAAGCAATTTATTTTAAAGCATATTTGAGTTGCGATTCTTATTTGCTTAAATCAAATAAAAGATTTAAGAATCAGTGGATTTTGAAGAATGTTAATGGTCGGATGCTTTAGTAAGTTTTCTTTGCAACCCTGAATATTAGGTCTCTCATTGAGAGAAGATTTAACCAAAAAGCAATTTATTTTAAAGTATATCTGAGTTGCGATTCTTATTTGCTTAAAAAATTTAAGCCCTAAATCAGTGGATTTTAAAGAATGTTAATTGTCCGATGCTTATTCACTTTGTGAAATGAACACTAAGGTTTACATCGATGCTGTGCAGAAGATTCAGTATTTAGTTTTCTTACCAAAAATTTAAGCTCTTGGAAAACTGAAACCATGTACATGAAAATCGATTGGTGTAATCTGTCTAAACAATACGGTTGTACGGCTTGCCGAACTTTGATTTCATTGTTCTCATAGACTCCTAAACTGATTTACATCAATTGCCTTAAAGATATTTTTTTCTTTAAATATCACCACACCTTAATGATTTTTAAGTGCAGAAACATTGAATTACTGTTTTTCTTATTCAATTAAATTAATTTTATGATTATTTGTTTCCATTTCATAAATCAATTTAGATTCATTTTAAGTTTAAATTTATTATAAGTCTAGAAACATCATATTCTTTGAGGTATAAACTAATTTTTGGAGTTTAATATTTGAGAAAAGGTTTACATTTCAAAAAATTTAATCCCTCTTTATTGAAGATAGATTGGAAATTTTTTATTTTCAATTATTTTATATAAAATTGATATTGCAATTTTTTACTTATTATTAATATTTTTTCAAATACTTAAGTATTGATAAAATTACACATCTTCCTAATATAAAAAACTCAATTAAATACTATAAAAAACTCAATTGGATACTAATTTTTTAAAATAAATATTGAAATATTTTATATATTAAATATTTTTTTAGTATTAATTTTTTTTAAATACTAACTATAAACTTTATATTGAAAAATGAAAGAATTATACATCTTCCTCAAACTTTGTAAAAAACTTCTTTCAACCCATTCCTAAAAATACCTTCTTCTACCTTACAGTGTGTAATGATAATGTGATGATGTGTAACGTAATGAAAATGAAGTACATCTAATAAGATTAATTAAAAAAAATACCTTCTTCTACCTAATAAGATTAATTAAAAAAAATACCTTCTTCTACCTTACAGTGTGTAATGATAATGTGTAATGTAATGAAAATGAAGTACATCTAACAAGATTAATTAAAAAAGAATTCATTTGATAGGTAAGTTAAAAGTGAAATTTCAAGACTGGAGCCAAACTTGAATATCATTTATTTTACAGATCATCTGCCTGTTGAATATCATTTATTTTACAGCTCATCTGCCTGTCTTCCTGCTGTCAAAGAGGACAACACAGATTTGGGGGAAGCTTCAGCCAAGACAAAGAGGATGAGCTTCCGAAGACTGGATCCGTGGTCTTTCATGGTGACATCAATTGCTGTTATCTTGATCATTTCTCTTACCATAGGCATTTGCAGCAGCCAAGCTGAAGAGTGGTGGTCGAATACTCCAGATTGCAACGGGACCACTAATACAAACGGCAGTACGTTGGCGAGCAATTTGAAAACAGCTTTGAATAGTCTTCATGTTGACGTTGAAGACACGTCCCAAAGCAGGTTCAATATTTCTGTATACGGACAATCTCCTAACCAGATATATGTTAAAAAAACTAATCATAAGTTAGTTGGTTAGTTAAGTTAACATAACTGTCATACAGTTACATGACAGTTATGATCTTTTGTATTATAAATGTACATCTATGTACATGATGATTGACAGAAGCCTTGATGAATAGAGTTTGCCTTTTCTGCCTTTATTTATTTATCTCTGTTCATCATGGTTTCCTAACTGCTTCATTTATTTACATTATGTTTTTGCTATTTTCTTTATTATGAATCTAACAATGGTATCAGAGCAATTTCTGATCTTGATGCGCCTGTGAGATTGATAAATGAATTTGATATGCGTATGGTGCATATTAGAATTCAAACCTGCGATTTGAAACATTAAATATTAGGG
>JZKD02S0656456.1:140119-151354 GCA_000966675.3 Picea glauca | reverse complement strand
TAGGAGATGAAGTGCCAAAAGTCATGTGGGCCCCGTTTGGGTAAGTGAGTACATCAACTTCCCGGGGTCGTAACTTTTGCATACGATCTCTG
This sequence comes from Picea glauca, assembly GCA_000966675.3. Taxonomy (NCBI): domain Eukaryota; kingdom Viridiplantae; phylum Streptophyta; class Pinopsida; order Pinales; family Pinaceae; genus Picea; species Picea glauca. The sequence continues at coordinate 151,262 of JZKD02S0656456.1, read as the reverse complement.
TTTTAGGCGTGTGATAGCTTGTTCGAAAGGTATTGTCGAGGAGATTCATTTTGGGGGCACAATTATGCCTTTAGATATCATTGAGAACCTCTATCTATAAAAACCTTCATTTGGACCCTCAAAATGGCCAGAAAACTGTTTTGAGCCATTTGGAAAAGGTGGGTGGCCACCAATATCCACCTAGATCAAACAGATTATTTCTTAACCCTTCTTTTTATTTTTATTTTATCGCCATTTCCTTTCTAAACATTATATCAGTCCCCGATATTAACAGATCAGTGATATCCTGTTCCAGTTCAATAAGTCAAAACTTTGAAATTTCAAGTCTATGTTTTTTCCATTGTTTGGTCTGTTCCTTTAAGTCTTTAAGTTTCCACAGTAGTCTTTTCTGACAGTCTAATTCCTCATGATATTTTGGTTTGGTCCACAATTCCTAGACCAAATTTTTGTAATCCTGAATCTGGAGCCAATAAGGATTGATCTTGAAGGGACTGGATTTGTATAATGGTGGCATCTCTAGTTGAAGCACTATCGGATTGTGGTCCGATATATATGGGTACTCAACCCAAGTCCTATATAAACCAATCCCCAACAATAAATCCTCAGTAATAAGAAATCTATCCAATCTCTTAGATATCAGTGATGCCCCCGATCGCCCGTTTCTCTAGGTAGGAACCAATTTTTCTAGGGCCAAATCAATTAAGTGATTCGCTTGAAAGAGGGACTTATAGAAGCCTACTGAGTATGCCAAAAAATTGGTTCCACCCCAAACTTCATCCGTTGATAGTGTTACATTGAGGTCGATCGCTATAATGAGATTATTCAATGATAGAATGCCTAAATATGCTATCTTGTTCCAAAACAGCCTTTGTTCTGTACACAGTCCATAAACGTTTAATAAAGATAGAAGCCTTTTGCTTTTTAATAAGTGACTTGTCAAAAGTATTCCACCACAGGTTAGACAAGCAGTTAAATAATATACTAAGGGATCCCAAGCCACTAATAAGCCACCAAAAGTCCCAACATAGCTAACAACACAACAGTACCAGTAGGGTTGAATCAAACACATAAACATTCTATCTTTTCCGATTGTACCAGAGTTTCTTGAAATGACACTAAATCTAGTCTAATTTTATCCATTACTCTCCTGACAGAGGCCAATTTCTGGGTGCCTCCAGTCCCATGAAGATTAAGTGAAAGACAAATCATTAAATATCCCTGGCCAGGGCTTTCACTACTCTAAGTGCCCCCCCTTCAGAGGTAGATGTATTAAGTGAATAAGAAGTGGAAGTAGATACCATATTCTTCCTTGCACTTCTGGTTTTAATGGGCAAGATCTCAGAACCTAGACCACGAGACCACGAAAAATCCTTTCCTTCTTGGCCCTTAATTGAATTTGAAGAACCAGTCCCCCCCTCCTTCAGTGACAAAGAGATGGGAGACTTCCCCAAATAAATGGGCAAATTAAATGAAGATTCCTTGTCCCGAAAGAATGGTAAGTAAGAGTCCAATACATCAGACAGAGAAGTCCCTTCTTTTTCCAGTTCATGGTAACCTGAGAGAACTTTCGATGCCTCTGTCAAGGGCTGAAAAGAGTCAGGTAAGGGAGGAATGGAGGACAATCTAATAGGATCTGGAGGAGAAGTCTGAACAGTGATACCATCACTGACCAAGAAAACAGGAGTAGAGGCTAAGGGAATATTTAAAGAGGATGATTATGTAGTTAAACCTCTGCTCCCAATGTCCTTAAGTGAAGAAATCGGAAGGCTAAGGTTGACCCCACCCTTCCCCGATAAAACAGGAACACAAAGTGTAGAGGATAAGAGCCAATCGGAAGAATTTAAAGCTTCATGTTCCATAAAAGACAAAGAGTGGAAAAGCAGTGGACAATGATGAGAAAGCTTACCCATCAGAGATTGACTCGAAAAAGTACCATCTCCTTCCTGCTCCAACAGATCAGGTTCAGTACCATAGAAGCCGGTTTCCATAGAATTATCCAGAGTAACATAATCCATATAAGGTTCCTCTTGTTCAAGTTCAGGTTCAACCCGACCTTTACAGTCATGTCGTAAATGCGCAGTACTTCGACAAATGTTGCATCTAAATGGCACACCCATGTAATCCAGACTTTGAATCAATTGTCTACCTCGCCATTCAATTTATAAGTTCTCCGAGAGCCCCTGAGTAATGTCCATTTCCACTAGAACCCGCCCAATCTTCCTTGAACTCGCTACCAGGGCTCCAATATCAATGGATATGAAAACCCCCAGGGAATTTCCAATAGCCTTAAGAGCTCCTTCGTTCTAGAACTTCCATGGCAGTCGTGGCAGTAATACCAAAAAATGTCGCATGGTGAAATAATTTGTCTCTGGATTAAATGCCACACACCATCTTTTAATCATGAGGCTACTCCCACCATTCAGCCATTTTTTTGACAACAACAGTTCAACATCTTCGGGAGACCTGCAGAAGAATCCTAGCCAACCTTTGGTAAGGTGAAAAATCTCAGGTATATAACCAAGTAACGACTTTCAAGCCTTTTCCAACCAGATTGTGAGAATGTCCTTCTATAGTTTACCATAGGTAAATCTACCCACCATCCCACATAGTGTCGTACAACAAGTATGCTCCAACCCTATGTCAGAGCCAAGTACTATCTTCCTGAGAACCTTATTGGACTTCCACTGTCTCCTGTAACTCGGTGAAAAGGTTTGAGCCTGAAAAAACTTCTTACCTACACTGGTGTAACCATCAAGGTTGTCCTCTAAATCTGTAAATACTTTAGATGGTGGTTTCAGTGTTTCCGATACCTCCTCTGAGATATGTGGAATCTTGGCTCGATTAGCGTTTTTGAAAACAGCTCCCGAAAGAAAGGAAGATTTTCGATGTGAATGACTTGAAGATGGGTTTTCCTTTGTGCCCAACAAAGACAATGTATTGTCTTGTTTCCGAAGAAACTCCATCGACGTATATTGTCTGACCTTCTGCCAGAATGTTTCATCATCCTTCCCCAGTAACTTCTTAATCTCCTCATTTAATAAACTATGTTTGGATGAATCCATGAGGGACCACCTGTCGACCACTAACCAAATCCCAGTGAAGAGATGGCCCTACAGATCCCCAAAAGGATTAAGTGAACACAAGAGACCACTTGTAAACTACAAAGGATGGAGATTAATGCAACCTTAATGTTAGGCACAGTTGCCTAGAAAGGAAAAGACCCATGGAATGTGAAGGAAGGCACCCCACTGACAAAAAACAAGAGTCACAGAAGGTGAAATGATAAGGACAAGACTAAGTAAATGAAGGCTCGGGCTAAAATCCAAAGAAAAGTCCTAAAAATACTGCCAAAAAGCCTACGCTGGTATCCCATGACACCATTTCTACAACTAAATAAACTCTATAAACTTAAGTAAAACTTAAAAAAACCCTACTCTTGTAGTCACTACCGAAACCTATACCAGCCTTCCCATCAAGGCCTCCCATCAAAATGCCACCCTTCTACTAGTCCCATACTAAACTACCAGTGAGCAGAAACAATGAGCCAGTTGTTATTCCCGCCTTAAAAAAAAAAAAAAAAAAAAAAAAAAAAAAAAAAAAAACCAGCTCTCGGCTTTGATTATTCCCTTCTCCTTCCATTGAAACACTTGTCCAACATCAAATTCGAGCTTTCTTATCATTACATACTTAGAAATTTACTAACTATCATTTTTAATTTAGAGAACTTACTATCAAGAAGGATAATACAAAAGTTACATGAGGATTAAGGTGAATACAAATAAAGTAACATGTTCAATAATGAAAAAGGTTAATAGTAAGAAAGTAATAGTATCATTATGTAATGACATTTTCTTTTACCCACATGGGGTAGCTAAATCTCATTTATATGGATCAGAAAAAGAAGTCAATTTGCAAGGCTATTCAAACCTTCAAGATATATAATATCTCAGTGAAGGTCATACTCATACTCTGTCTCTCTTGTTTTCCAATATTAATAGTTTCTTTCTCCAACCTTTATGTTCCCTCATAATTATGTTTACATTTTATTGCATGATTTTGATTTTAATGCTTTGTATATATGTCAATGCATACTATAAATCGTAACATTATATATATATATATATATATATATATATATATATAAACATTCTATATATCTTAGTATTGTATGTTTTTTATGTGAAAATACTAATAGACAAACAAAGTATAGAACTTCAACCTATAATGTGTATTTTGAAATTGGTTTTCAGTGTGTTATTGTTAAAGTCATTTCACTTATAATTTTCACTATCTCATACCTCAGATCAATATACATGATTAATTTCCTTCATATCATTTATTCAATTAATGCATTGAATCATTTTAACTCACTATAATCAATGCTCCCTATTTTTTTTTTTTATGTTATATCATTGTTAAAATTAATACAACTACCTAATTAAATCATTTTTCATTGTATAATCACTTAAATCAATGCATTTTTTTGCATTATGTCAGTATTTAAATCATTGCAACTAATTGCTCTAAACCTAATATGGATTATGTTGAGAACAAAATGTGTTGATTAATTGGGTTGGTTGTCATTGATGTCAAACCTTGAAGCAATTCTGGTAGCCCCAAGAGTACGATGAAGGTAATTTAGTTTGATTGATGTAAAATGATATGAATTTTATTATATTTGTAGGTAATACTATTCTACATGGATAGTACATGTCATGCCATTTCCAATGATATGCAGAACGTCACATAACTCCTCACAGTTAGAGATTTATGGCCTGGTGAAGTTGGAGAACCCTCATGAGTTATTTAGAAGGTCAAAGAAGTTAAATTAATTCTAGAAACTCCTAGAAGAAGTTAAGTAGTCAAGTGGGTGAAACTAGAAGTTAGTTATGGGTTAATTTGTTGCAATAAGAAAATAATTAAAAATAATTCAGTTGCAACTAGAAGTGGAGAATTTACCATTTGTAGAAAAGTGAGTTAAAAGTGGATAAGTAGTTAGAAGTGGGTTAGCCATAAAATAAGGAAAGTTGGTTAAGTTGGTTAGAAGGTAAGCCCTTGAGGAAACTAAATGGAAGTATAAATAAGAGAGAAATGTTCTCCCATTAGCACCTATTGAATATCATTGAATATCTATTTTGTGAAAGGCTATTTGGGAAGGTATTATTGATAGAGAAAAAGTGTGGCAGAAAAATCGAGGCAAGAAAAGTGCGGTAGAAAAATCGTAGCAGGAAAAGTGCGGCAGAAAAATCACGCCAGGAAAAGTGCTACAGAAAAATCACGGCAGAAAAAATGTGGCAGAAAAATTGCAACAGAAAAAGTGCAGCAAAAAAATCACGACAATAGATTCGCAACAACATAATCATAACAACAAATCCACGGTAGCATAATGCTACAAGAAGAAAAATGTATGGTTTTCATATGTGTAGTGTTGAATCTATGAGTCTGGTTGAGGGTTTGTCTTGTAAATCTATTGGATGCCCTATTGGAAGTTTAGGGCTTGTTGTAGAGTTGATCTGAGGCAGATCTATTGAAGTTTAGTATTGGTTCATGTTTGAGTTTTTTTGGTTGAGGTAAGTTGTTAAAGTTATTGGTACAGATAAAGGATGTATAACTGTGAGGTTCTAGAACATGGTTTGAGGTACAAACTTGTGGTATAGTGTTTGAGGTATATGTGATCAAATCAGATTGGTTGATGAGTATATAGTGACAGGTTTCTCAGTGACATATTTGACATAACAGGTTGTGACAGTGACATATTCGATTTCTACATTTAGCACTTATATTTTAGGGTAGTTGGATGGGGCAAGGATAGGTGGTTGCATCCACCTTCCAGTTGTAACTGGAGAACATAGGGGGTTGTAGCCTCCTTCTGGTTGTAGCCAGAGAATTAGGGAGTTGGAGCTTCCCTAAGGTTTTAGCTTTAAAATAGGGGGTCAGAGCCTCCTTCCAGTTACAACTGGAAAACAAAGAAAGTTGGTGCTTCCAATGAATGTAATTCTTAAAGACACATAAGAAAAAGAATTCTGTGGTTTTCTCCTGCATTGGGTTTCCACATAAAATACTGGTGTACTGTGTATGCATGTGATTACTCATTGTTCATGGTTTATTTATTCTACACATGATTGAATGATATTGGTAAATTGTTCATAAAGACAAATAAAATTTATACATTGTGGTTAAAATGGATTATAATTTCTCTATTATTGATTCACCCCTCTGTCAGTAATCCAACAATTGGCATCAGATCAGGTTCCTTCATAAATCAGTTTAACCATTGAAAGGTAGATCATGGAGAGAAACAATGTATATAAAAATGGAATACTAGAAATTGATGGACATAACTATGCATTATGGAGCAGAAGGATGAAAACATATGTGAAAGCACATGTATTTGAGGTTTGGCAATCAATTGTAGATGGATATAAAGAACCAACAGTTCCACCAACAAATGAAAACAAAAATAACCTCAGTCTAAATAATTCAAAGGCCACAAATGAACTTATGAATGGTCTTTGTGATTCTGTACGCCAAATTTATGCATTTCAAATCAACTAAAGAAATTTGGGACGAACTTTAGAATATCTATGAAGGAGATGAAAATTTCAAGGTAGCAAAGCTTCAAACTTATAGAGGTCAATTTGAACAAGTAAAGATGAAGGAAGATGAGAATATTGCAACTTACTTATTATGAATTGATGAAACAATAAATGAAATCATAGGATTGGGAGAAAACGTTGATGACTCTATAATTGTTCAAAAGGTACTAAGATCTCTTCCAATGAGATTTGATCCTAATATATCAGCACTAGAAGAAAGATAATATCTAGACTCAATAAGCATGGATGAAATACATGGAATTTTCACAACTTACGAGAAGAGAACAGAACAGGAGAATCCAAGTACAAAAGAAGCAGCATTCGAAGCATCCAAGAAGTCAAAGAAAAAGAGAAAGCAAAATGCAAAATAAGATAGCAGCAACAATGGCATCTCAGAGGACGATGAAGAAGTGGCCAACTTCGTCAGAATACTGAAAAAGGGAACCAACGATAGATATAAAGGCAATATTCCATTGATTTGTTTTAATTGTGATGGTATTGGTCATTTTTCTAACAAATGTCCTCATACAAAAAGGAAAAGAAATGATAAATATGATTCAAATAGCAAACAAACATATAAAGGCAAAAGAACCAAACAAAAAGTCTTCAAGAAAAGTTTATGTACCAAATAATACAGCCTCTCATTAGATGAATATGAAGTCAGTGAAAGTGAGACAGAAAGAGTTCTATTCATGGCAATAGAATATTATGATAAAGAAGGCACTGAAGAAGAATGTGAAGAGGCAAAAGTTGACTACCGAGAAGCATTGTTGAGTTCTATAGAATTTATAAAAAGAGAAAACAAGAAAAACAAGAAGCTCCACGTAGAAGTAGACAAGAAAGAAGAAACTCAAGAACTAGAGAAGATGATCACGGAATTGAAGGTTTGAATAGAATAAGATAAAATAATTGAAGAAGCACTCAAAGAACAGTTAGAAGAAAGAGACAGGATCATTGGAAATTTGGAAGCAGAGATTGTCACGTTGAGAAAGGATATTCAAAAGAAAAATATGCAGAATAGGTCAAAAGTTTTGGATGACATTATTAGCAGTCAAAGGCCTAATCATGAAAAGTCTGGACTTGGATACAATCAGAAAGAAAATGGATCAAGCTCCAAAAAGACAAATCAATAAACATATCCAAAAATCTATGCAAAAATAGTCAGAGGGGGTAGGAAGTTCTACAAGGAAGATCACAGGGACACTCCTCCACCTAGAAGATTCATATTTCAGAATCAACGACCTTCAGAAACAAACAGGACTCAGGAAGAAGAATGATTCATAAGAGTAAATCCTTTCAGAAGATCTTCAAATCCCATGTATCAAACCATGTTTTTTGGTTTATGTTATGCACGAAATAATTTTGTACATAAAGTTGTAAATTGCAGAGCTAATACCAGGAATAGAAACAACTTTGAAAGTCATACAAAAAATGGTTATCCAAGAAAGCCTAGTTAAACACAAAGAAGAAGCTACAACAGGTTTGAATCATTGATCACTGAAGTGGAATGATACAAGTGAAACAAATTTGGACACATGCCCAAAGATTGTAGAATGGAAATTCCTCCTAGAGAACCACAACATAATAACAACAATCACATATAGAAACCTCAGAAGACAACATGGATAAAAAAGTAGAATCAGTATAGAAATGAAGAATGCACACTCTCTCTATAAGCTAAGCATAACAAACGTGGTTGGTATGTTGACACTGGTTTCTCAAATCACATGAAAGGTGATGAAGATAGGTTTATAACATTGAGAAAGTAAAGAGATGGATCAGTCTCCTTTGGAAACGATGACTCAACTAGAATCATTGGAAAGAACATAGTTAGAATTGGAAACAAGAATACCAGGGAAGAAAATGTTCTACTAGTGGAAGATATGAAACATAATCTTCTAAATGTAAGTCAAATGTGTGATCAAGGTCACAAGATTATGTTCGATTCACAGAAATGCGAGATTAGAAAAGAAGGTTTAGGAAAATTGGTTGCAACAACTGTAAGAACTTCAAGCAACACATATGTATTAAGTGAAATTGGAAATGAAAAGTGTTTTCTAGGGAAGGAAGATGAAGTTTGGCTATGGGAAAAAATAATGGGTCACATAAACTTCTATAACCTCGTCAAAGTCAACAAAAAGGAAGAAATCATAGAAATTCCCTAGATCACGAAGCCAACCAACACATTATGTAAGCATTTTCAATGAGGAAATAAAACAAAGACCGGGTTCAAATCAAAGGAATACTCAATGACAAGACCATCGGAAATTATGCATACTGATCTAGTTGGACCAACTAGAAGAAAGGGTTTAAAATGTGAGCAATACTTTATGTTATTGGTTGATGATTATAAAATAATGATTGCAGTTTGTTTTCTCAGGAATAAGTCAGAATCATTTGAAAACTTCAAGGTATACAAGGAAATGGTTGAAAATGAAATGGATTCAAAAATCAAATGCTTGAGATATGATAATGGGGGAGAGTTTACTTCAAAGGAATTTATGGATTTTTGCAGCAAGCATGGAATAAAAAGGAAATTCTTTGTTGCTAGAACACCTCAACATAATGGGATTGTTGAAAGAAAGAACAAGACAGTACATGAAATGGCTCAAACAATGTTAATGGATTCCAAGTTGACAAAAATTTTTTTGACACATGCAGTGCATACAACAATTCACATTCAAAACAGAGTAATTCTCAGGAACAACAGTGACAAAACTCCTTACGACCTATGGAAAGGAAGACCAAAAAATGTGAAGCACTTTAGAGTCTTTGGAAGAAAATGCTACATCAAAAGAGAAGATGGTAGAATGGGAAAGTTTGATTCTCGTGTAGACAAAGGCGTACTTGCTGGTTACTCAAGTACAAGGAAAGCATACAAATTTTACAATCTAAGGCTCAAAAAAGTTGTGGAAAGAATCAATGTAACGGTTGACAAGAAAAGTGGACGAAAATTAAAGGAAGAAGAAAAAGAGTCAGTGGAACATGCTTACGAAGAATAAACAAAGGATGATTTTTTGGACACACCTACCACACTTAGAGGGGGGGGGGGGGGGGGGTGAATGAGTGTGGGTCTCTTTTTCCCAAAAATTCCCTCTTACACAAAAATCATTAATTATCATTCAACATTTACTCATTAATTATTGTTTTCACTTATAACCAGTTAGATGTGAACATATATCAACAATATGTCATCAACAAGTCATCACCACAAGGAACACAAAGTACACAAGATGTATGTACAATTTTATTTTTATTACGAACTACAATCCTTGGGGTTATTCAACAACAACTGAATAGAGTACAACTCTACAATAGCACCAGCTCTATCATGCAAGACTCAGCTTACACACTCAACATCAACTGAGATGAGGCAACAATCCTCAACGGATATCAATCTGCAATAGGTACACGACCTGTCAGTAGTGCAGCCCGCGTGTGTACGCACCGTGGCTCACTACAATAGATGTATGTATGTGGCCAATGTATACGACAACCTGTGTTTCATTTCTGAGCTCTTAGGGTTTTCTCTTCAAGATCAACTCAAATCCTCTACAACCAATTTATCATTATTTTATGTTTCTCACTGTCCAAATTGACCACCAGCCAATCACAACACATCCAATCTCTCCAATAGCTTACTCATGTTCCAAAACCAATCAATATGAATGCTAACTCAATCATGTATAAGCAACTAGTAAACCATAGCAATCATATCACAACTAAATCACAAGAGTATTTCTCACTCCATCAACCAACATAAACCGCATCACAACAACATACCAAGAATGCCCTAGGAATTCACCACACAAAAACCAATAATATCCATTAAGATAACAATATAACCATACCAGAGTCTCAGTGGAAAATCTGAGCCCATATAATGTGTAGAAATTTCAATACAAATTAAGTATTTCCTGCAATTCTCCTGATCTAACAATTATACGCCACTGTTAAATACATAAACGCTTCTACTATTATTCTTGAGGAAAATTAAGCCATGATCAAAACCAAAATCACAAAGTGAAATATCAAGAACACACAACACAGAATTTTTCCGAGAAAACGTAAAGCTAAAAACCCCACTATCATATATTATGTATATCATGAATCATGAAACAATGTCATACAAAAATCTAATCCAAGAGCTCTCAGTACAATACAATTGTCTCACACTGTCATACACAAATCAACAAATACATGTGCCAATTCCTGTGTCCAGACAGCTTGCCTCCTCTGCACAATCTCTGCAATTAGAATTCTCACAACTGAATTACAAATTGCCTAGTTTGCACATGCTCATAACCATATCCACTGCATGTGTGATCAAATCACAACTGATATCCAAACTGTCCCTTTCACCTGTTATCTCAACTGGGTCTCCAATGGATCTGACATGCATGTAGTTAATCGTGGCGAATCTTCAGTTGCATGTGAGTTCACCGATTTACTGAACTCTCACTAGTGCATGTTTAGTTACAACTAGTACAACTGATCTTAACTCACTTAACTACACTTATAATTATGTTACAAATCCAACTCACTAA
>JZKD02S0656456.1:108184-122725 GCA_000966675.3 Picea glauca | reverse complement strand
ATACAATGGACAAGTTTTAGTACCTGGAGGGATGAACCAAGTGGTCAGTGATGATGTGTACGTCGTGTTGGACCACATGGATGACCCACGTGTCAAGTCAATATTGTGCTATGTGTCAAAAACAAATTACTTTTTAGGTGGATTTTTGTTTAGAATGTGTGTGCCACATGTCATTCCATGTGGCAAGTACATGTGGAAATAGATGCCTCGGTGTTGGGTACATAGTGGAAATGGTGCCACGTGAGATGGAGTTGACCCCTTCTCAAAGTTCACTTTGGAGGGTTTGGAGTACCACTCCGAAGAGCTCTAGGAAAGACCCTGAAATACAATCTAGGCCATCGATCAATGTGATGGATAGAGGCAATATTATCCATCTGTATCGGTGGTTCCCAGCATAATCTAGGGAAGAAATGGAGCGCATCGAATGTTAACCGTTGTGCAAATGGAGAAATCTGAGTGAATCATAGCCATTGATTCGAGGAAACATATAGATTGAGGATCCGGTGAGCTAGCTGGAATATTCCATGATAGCCCCAATTCTGATGAATTATATGGCAATAATCACGTGGACTCCATGTGGAAGTAAGGTGGAATTGGGCCAATAGAGGCTCGAGAACTTTGGGAAGTCATAAATTTCAATCCCAACTTTAGTTTTGAGAAAAATTACAGTCATATGAAAACTATTGACAAGAAGAAGATAATAATAGTGTAAAAGAGGGATTCTGATATGGTCAAGGGAAGTGAAACTTGCACAACCCACTCCCTTGAAAGCTGTGAAGGGGTTTGAGTGTGTTACAAAGTGGTATCAGAGCAAGGTTACAACATGTGGCCTGCTTGGGCTCATGAAAGAGTCAAATAAATTTTATTATAGAACTTTAAGGGGGAGGGAACCCTACCCTACCCTATCCATAAGATCTTATTTAAACTCTATTACTAAAAAAGAGGATTGTGACTTTCTGTTGTTTTTATATGTTTAAAATTTGAATTGTATCTTGTTGTTATGTGTTGAATAATAAAGTTGATTTTATCTTATAGAAATTTATTTTATACATTTTCTGTGATTTGATGGGTAAGTGACTAACAAAAAATGTCAATTATCAACACTTAACAAGTCAATGAACATCCATGAAAAACTATAAGCGAAAAGGATGGTGACATATCATGAGATGGGAAAAGGCTCCCATAATAGAGAAGAAGAATCTGATGAAAATAGAGTGGTAGAAGCCTCTCCAAATCTAGATGAGATAGTGAGAAGTCTCATGGAAGAGCTACAAAGATTTAAGGATGATGGCAAAAGACTTATGAGAGAAAAAGAAAAATAGACTGAAATAAATCCAGTCTTGTTGCAAATCCTATTAGATATACAGAGATAGTTGTAACATGGACCTGTAACCAATAATGTGGACAAACATAAAAAAAAAATACCCAGAGTCCACCTGAGATACAAAGGCATGGTCCTGAAAGAAACAATGTAAGAAGAAACACACCCAAGAAAGCTCGACATAGAGCCAAGATGCAAGCCAAAGTCAAAGACTCATCTAAATATTCTTCTAGTAAAGGAGAAAAAATCTCCAAAGAATTTTCCAGTAGTGAGACCAGTTCACATTCTCAGAGGAAAAGAAACAAGAGGAAGCATTCCAAGGGTGGTGACCCTGAAGAATTTCATAAATACAAGCCACTCACTTTTGATGGAGAATTCAAAAAGGGGGAAGAAGCAGAATCTTGGATACTTGGTATAATGAAGCACTTCAGAGTTAATGACTATAATGAAAACTTGAAGGCGTGAATAACTATATTTAAATTGAATGGGAAGGACTCTATATGGTGGGATGACCTTAGAAATGTAAAGGGAATTTGTGAGGAGCTATCTTGGGGAAAGTTTGAGAAATACTTCAAGAAGAAGTACCTATCTAAAAGGTACTATGATGACAGGACCAAGGAGTTCTATGAACTCAAACTAGGACAATTCACTATAGATGAATATATCAACATGTTTCTAGAACTGTTGGGGTATGTGCTCTATATAAAGGAAGAAAAGAAAAAGATTCAGTGATCCCTTAGTGAGTTTCCTCAAACCTTTCAGAATAAAATTGAGTTTGATGAACCTAAAACCTTGGAAGATGCCATTTAGAAAACTAGGTATTGCTATGAACAATTCAACCACAAGACAGAATATACCAAGTACTGGAAGAAGAAAGGTAATCTGAGATTTAAAAAGAAGGGGGTTAAACCCTCAAATTTTAAGAATTTTGGGAAGAGTTCTAAGATGAGATTTCCCACTAAAAGAGTGAATCAACAAAACTTTCCATCTCAGACTAGAAATAAAACCTTTGGATCAGCCCCAGGAAAGACTGATAATACAAAGAGCGAGCCATTGAAATGTTGGGGATGTAGAGAAGAACATTTGTTGAGGGAATTTCCTCATTGATAGCCAGATAGTAGGAGGATCTATAATGTTCAGGAGGCTACCACCGTTGATGATGTGTCCAGGAGCATGCTACATATTCATGTAGCCATGGGTAATAGACAAGAAAACCACCAAGATTTGGTGGTGGAAATAAAAGGTATGATTACCAAACACCTTGTTTCTATTATGATTGACCCTGGTTCTAATTTGAGTTGTGTTTCTCCTCAAACTGTTGAGAAATATAAATTGCAGCAAGTAAAACATGTTAAACCATGGTTGGTACAGTTGGCCACTGGAACAAAGAGAAAGGTAACATAAGTCATACCACCATGTCAATTCATTATGAATGGGTTATGAAGGTTCATAAAGAGGTTTTCCAAGATTGGTTATCCATTCACGTCCCTTCAGAAAAAAGGGGGTCAATTTTTTTTGGACAACTGAGTGTGAAGAGACATTTCAGCAACTGAAACATTTACTGACCGATACACCTATGATGAAGATTGCATATCCAAATGAGGATTTCCTTGTATGAACATATTCCTGCAAAGAAGGACTCATAGAAGTCCTCATGCAAGAAAGGCATGTAATCTGTTATGAATCTAGGAGATTGAAAAATCATGAAATGCATTATGTGACCCATGACTTAGAATTAGCTTCCATAGTGCACTCCTTCAAAATGTGGAGGAATTACCTCCTAGGAAGAAAATTTGTGCTCATGATAGACCATAATGCCAGAGATATTTGTTTGACCAACCCAAACTAAATGATAGACAAGATATATGGATGGTTCTCCTTAATGAATTTGATTTTGAAATAAAACATATCAAAGGAAAAAGAGAGAGAGAGGGTCTAATGCCCTCCATAGAAGCATGAAAGTGATTCACTTGGAATTTGTAAGTACCTGTGAATTAGACATCAAGGAAAGAGTCAAAAGTGTACAAGAAACATATGAGTTCTTCAAAACTATAAAGACATATCTAGAACAAGAAGCCACGGGACTGAAATGTGATGGTTATCAACTGTTGAATGATGGCTTGTTAACCTATAAATGTCAGTTGTATATCCAAAATTGTGATGACTTGAAGAGGTTCATAATGGTGAATTACATAAAATACCATAAACTGGCCACCTTGGTTATCAGAAAATGATAAAGCCTCCAAGAAGTTATTTTATTGGCTAGGAATGAAAAATAACAAAGTTGAGTATTTAGCTAAATATTTTGAATGTCAATAGGTTAAAGTGGAGCACAAGAACCCAACAAGACTGTTGCAGCCCCTACCTATTCTAAAATGGAAATGGGAAACCATCTCCATGGATTTTCTTACAGGATTACCTAAATCCGCCAAAAAAAATGATTCCATTATGGTAGTTGTTGACAAGTTGAGCAAGGATGCTCACTTTATTCCTGTAAATTCCACTTGCAAGGAAATAGATATTTCCAATATTTTAATGAAAAAAATATTCATGCTACATGGGGTTCCCAAAGAAATCATATCTGATAGAGATGTAAAATTCACCTCAGAATTTTGGAAATCTATCTTTACTAGTTTTGGAACTAAATTGTTATTTAGTACATCATATCACCCTCAAATTGATGGACAAACAAAGAGGGTAAATCGAGTCTTGGAAGACATGTTAAGGATGCATGTGATGCATCATCCCAAGAAGTGGGAAGAATACCTACCCTTGGTAGATTTTTCTTACGACAATGGCTATCGGGAGTCATTGAATATGCTCCCTTTTGAGGCTCTCTATGGTAGACAATGAAATATTCCAATCAACTGGAATAACCCAGTGGACATAAAAACACTTGGGCCAAACATGATCAAGGAATTGGAACAACAAGTAACTCAAATAAAACAAAATATAAAAGTGTCCCAAGACAGGTACAAGAGCTATTCAAACAACAAAATGACTCATAATTATTTCAAAGTAGGGGATCATGCGTGTCTCTGAATTAGACCCAGAAGAAGTTCATTGAGAATGGGAACATGTGCCAAGATGACACCTTAGTTTTGTGGACCTTTTGAAATTCTATATAGAGTGGGACCTGTATCTTATAGATTAGCTTTACCTCCCATAGTGAAAGCACATAATTTTTTTTGTGTTTCATTGTTAAAGAAATATATACATGATTCTGCTCACATAATTGACTGGTATATGATCTAGGTGGAGCCAAAGGGAGAATTCCTGTTAGAACCATAGTGCATCCTAGACAGGAAAGAAATCCATATCAGGAATAGAACCGTTGCACAAGTCAAGGCGCAGTGGAAACACTTTGGTCCCGATGAAGCTATATGGGAAAGATAGGATGCCATGAAACTTGCATACCCTTTTTTGTTCACTTCTGTATATAGAGTTTTTGCGGCAAATAGAACATTGAGGGTGGTATTCCTTTAAGGGGGAGGGGATTATAACACACCTATTTCCCCCATTATGTAAATATAATTAGTATCATGACCATGAAAACTATAAGCATGCTTGTTATATATATGATTATTGAAAGACAATGGAACTTTGATAAATTATGTATTGTAAAATTTTGTTATTAATGAAACAAGAAAATGTTGAACTACTATTGAAGAGATGGAATTCACAGGTTATGATGTCATGAAAGGAATGGTGCAAGAGGGAAGATATTACTAGTTTAAATGACCCTTCCAGGAATTACCCTGTCAAATTAAAACAAATGCAGACCCTAAAATGTCCTTAGCATAGAAATTTGATTACCAGTCAGGATGGTAGTTGGGTAGTCCCCTTTGAGAATCATTGAAGGAATGAGAAACATACCCATCGATAAACTTCTAAAACGACCCATGAGGTCTCGAGGAAGAATAAACGAAAAGAAGGGAGGAGGACAATAAAGAGGGGAGAGAAGACACAGACATAGACACGTGGTTGGGGGAAATCCTGAGAACTGGAGAAGGGAAGGAGAATTTCCTAGTTTGATAGAATAGAAACAAAAGTGCAGATGTAATACATGCTCTTTGAAAACTTTTTGTAAAACCAGATATCCTCTCGTGGCATCATACCCTAGCTCGAGGGTGGTTGAATGTAGCAGATATTTGTGTAGATTTTCCTATGGTTGGGTGGTATTATCGGACTAATCAGTAAGTGTGAACACAAACTGATCTCCCTAACTTCCACAGGAAGCTAGAAAAAAATAAGACATAATGAAAACTTGACCTTATACTTCATTGCCATATAAACTAGTTTAGAGAGGTACAACTGACAAACCTTTTAAACGACGCTTGATCCTCACTAGTTTCATCCTTGTAGCTCCTTCTTTGAGTTTGTAGGATGGTGAACTTGTTTAAGAAGCACAAACCAACAAAGAGAGAGAACAATACTATATATATTCCAATGAATTCTATGTTTAAGATCAAGGAGTTATACAATAAAAGTTAAGACACCTTTATAGGGAAGAAATGTATTGTTGCATTATATTAAATGGAAAGTGGAGAATACAACCCATGCCTTGATGTTGCAAGGTCCCCTTTCAGTGGCTATTTTCTCCAACACAAACACCTTTTCTTCAATGCCTTTGATGAAGAAGATCCATAATTTGACTTAGAGAACTAAAGCAAATCTCTCAAGTATAATTTGTAGTAGAAATATTCACGCATATGCAAGCCCTTGCAAAACCTTAGCATTTTCCATAAGAGATCCCTCTTTATATAGGGTAAAAGAGAGATGGATGAGGGGATTAGGATGATCCCACTAAATCACATAAGAGAGTAAGATCCAAACTGATCAGATGCCACTTCATATTCTAGAATATTCCCTTTTAGAAGATTCATGAATTTTGACTTTTCCTTTGCTTAAGCATCGTCGCACCCTATGCACAGGCAGAATGCGACGACGTCGCAGTCCATTTTTAGTGTAGAGTGCGATGATTAGGAATCATCACACCCCATGCATACAACAGGGTGTGATGACCTTCCTTGTTATAGTTTTGAAAGAGGAAAAGAAAACCAATTTTCTCATGGAGAAAGTCTCTTTTAATATTTTTAGGGAACATGAGCACATGTTGTCAGTTGATCACTGAGGTGACCAAAATAATGTGTAACAGAACTCCCCCCAATGTATGAAACTGGAAATCATGACAACTGAAATACTTTGTAGAATGTGTGTGTCGAAAACAAGGAGCACATCGATCGGGAACCTGCAAACAACCAAGCATCTGCATAATAACATACCATCTTCTGAGGTAGGCATTCCCTTTCTCAGACTAAAAGTGACTCTAATAATAAGTTTCAAGTGAGTCATGGCCACTAAATATACACTGTGGATCCATGACATCATGATTCAACATAGCCACCAAAAATACATTGTGGATCTATGCTCTAAAACAATTCAAATTTGGACATAGCCACGAGACATACACAGTGGATCTATGTGTCAATACAAACTTTTGAATAAAACGTCACAACCTGGACCAAGATGATGAGATCCAGGGTCTTCATTTCCATCATCTCTAAGTATGAATCTAGCCATGTGATTACAGGTGTCGAAGTCGAACATGGTAGAAACCACTTAATTACTGGTCATTAATGAAAATCGTTAACAAGTGCAAGGGAAATCACCATTGATGTCAATGACTCCCAAGGTACCCTAGTACAATCCAACGAATGTGAATAAATGAGTTGAATTCGAACACTCGATGGACTCTTCCAATGAGGGGTTAATGATGTAAACCCACTGTTGAAAGCGAATAAACCTGCCATTGAGGCATGCAGGTTCTAAGGTACTAAATGATTTCTAAATCTTGTTCCTGGATAATGAGTTCAAGTCATCAGGAAAAGAATCATCATAGGAGGGCCTTGATGTATCCCCCATCAATGACACAGAATATGTTACAGATTTGAAGTAGATAAGAGTATGAAGTGATTCAAAATCGACTCAGGGAAGGCCGACATGGTAGAAAATTTATAACTACAAATGGTTGACTCGATAGGAGGCTTGTTTAGGTTGGACTTCTCTTGAACATATGAATGACACGATAGTTGTCTTGGTAGAATTGACTCAAGGGGGACCCAGCATATGAACATGTAGATGGTCAAACAAGAGACAAATGGATTTCCCAACCCGGATATAATGATGAAGGGGTGTGTCATGTTCAAGAGAGACTATTACTGCCACTAACACAAATACATAGACACATTTCTTTCCCAATTTCCCCCACCATTTCTGGCAAGTACCTCTTTATTTTTACGCAAGCTTGAGGAGGATACTATATGTTTGTAAATGTAAGCTCATCCTTCGGATGAGTCCCTTAAAGTATGTTTAACGAACCCTAAGAAGGAGTGGTTCGATCCCATATGGGTCTTTCAATGTTTGTTTAATGAGTCCAAAGAAAGAAAACGCAGGGGTTTTTCATTTTTAGAGAGTCTGAAAAACACTTAAAGAGAACTCCATAAGGTCCTTTTTCATAAGTTAGTCTAACGAGACTGAAAAAGAGATAACCTACCTCTCATCAGAATTTTTCTTCAAATACTTTTATGAGCGTGAAAAGAACAAGATCGCTCGGCCATCTTTTCATGTTTAGGGAGATTGAAAAGAGCTTAAAGGTTACTCCAAAAGTTTCATTTTTCGTATTACCAATGTGAGTTCAAAAAAAACAACAAAATATTACTCTATTACATTCTCATGGTTTCACGAGTGTGAGAAAGAATTAAGACTGTGCTCAGAGTTTTTCCTAAAAACCCCTAAAAGCATCTGTACATAAGAAAAATATGCAAAAACAAATAAAAACGGGTGGATCCGTGTTCAAACGTCTCGTCCCTAGACCTTTTAATCTGCAATAGTCAACACTTTGTAAAGTTGGTTAGATTTTAGGGCATGGATAAAATATAAAAATAATTAAATTTTTCAATAAAAAGTGGTAAAAATCAATAAAATATGCCAAAACACTATTTTACCATTTCATTTGCAAATTTACCCAAATAGTGCCCCAAAACCCTCTTTTATCCCCAAATTTCAACTGTCGATTTAAGAGCATGTGGTGGATCATTTTACGAACCGTCTCCGTCAAACATGTAATCTTCTTCTTTTTTATCCTTTCATGGTTTCAAATTTTGTTTTCATAGGTTAAATTTGGATCTTAGGTCGATTTTTTGGGGCTAACTGCACATTGAGATCGTCGCAAGTCAAGTATATCGTGAACTACGATGACCTTGGATCATCACAGGAGACCCCATAGACAGGGTGCGACGACATCGCTCTGCGTGAAAGCGCAACCCTGTGACGACTGCAATCAAAATTTTGAAAAGAGAAATTTAACTAGCAAACCTCCAGGAATGAATTTTTTATGTTTCTAATCTTCTTTTAATGTTCTTTGGTATAATTTCCTTAGTCAAGATGCTCGAGTGGCGTGAGCGAGAGCATGAGGAAGAGGATTATTTTGTCGAGAATGACCTGGGCACAGTTATGGCTCTAAGGCAATGTGGGTTACTCAAGTTTTTCAGGATTTAGGGCATGAAAGCCCAATTGAGGTTGATAGAGTATTTGGTTCACATGTGGGATGTGAACGAACAAGCCTTTCGCATGGGTGCCCATACACTCACATTGGATATAGAGGATATATAATTTCTGATAGGTTTGTATCATCTTGGTTTACGGGTATCACGCACAAGAATTAGGGGTGGAGGAGAACCTATGGATTACTATGTTCACCATCCTTGTGTGCCCGGTACAGAAAACAATAGTAGCAAGGTGGCCATCAAAGATGTCTAGGATTTACCATTGTGGACCATCCTTTACACCATTGCTCGCATGGCAGGGAGTGTAGCTCCCCATATGGATTTCCAAATCCATTTTTCAGTATGCGATAGAGTGCATGAAACCCAGGGTATTCAACTAGTGTGAGGGTGTCCTGAAAATCATGAAAAACAACTCACGAAGTGCTGAAACGGTCGGTTGAAACAATTTCGATACGAGTCCATTTTGGTGTCCTTCTTCTTGGAAAGAGTTCTTGTCCTCCGTCTACAGGTGGAGTGGGGTATGCCCACTCCACAAGATCCATGGATGAAGAGGTGGGTTTATCTAATGGCTCGTCATGGTGGCATTCCTATCGTCAAGTATGACGATATTTTCTTCCAATGGCTGAGGAATCAGCTACTCATGGTGGAAGACTAAGCATATGTTGGGATGGATTTCCATGGGGATCTTGATATAGCTCTTCCTGAGGGATATTAGTGGGGGGACATAGGTAAGAAGGAAATTTGTGTTTATATAACGTTTTTGATATTTTAATTATATATAAAAAAAATTGTGTCATCTATCCAAGACTAATCAAGTGCTCTCAATAATGCAGATGTGGGGCCTTATCATCCTCCAGGATCATCTCCCATCCAGAGGCGAGGAGAGAGAGGTGTTGTAGAAGGAGTAGTTGTCACAGATCTTGAGGCTATTGAAAGGAACCTGGAGGGACTGACGATGAATGCCCATGATGCCATAGTGGATGAACTTCCTAGGCACTATCAACGCCACACAGTTGGCGTATCTGCATATATCATTCGACTGATCTGTAAAGTATCACATGCAGTCGCTTGTTACAATAAGAAATATCCTTGATTCTTTTTGTACATGAAGCTATGAGATTAACTTTTTGATATTTTGGTCTTTGGACAAACACTTTTTTGTAACTTTTATCGTTATAAATATAAAGTTCCTACTGACTAACTTGTTTTTGTAAATAGTGTGAGTGGGTTTATAAATGTCTCAAATGTATGTCTAACACATAATTAGCCAATGCATCTGTCAATGTATTTAGACATCTAGGAATATGTTGATATTCAATGTAATCAAAATGTTTTTCCAAGAGGCGAATTCTTAAATATACCCTTAACAAAGTAGGACTTCAGATGGAATAAATGTTACTCAATTGTAGTACTACTAACTGTGAATCAATTCGGACAATAAGATGACAGATGCTAAGTGAAACAAAGTCAGTTAACAACTCGATAACTACACTGTATTCCGCAATATTGTTAGTTTCCCAACCAAGGCAAACACCGTGTAGACTGATCATTTCATTCGTAGGTGCATAGATTTCCCAAGCAGCAGACACTAAGTTTTGAGTACTACAACTAACACCATTAGCAAAGCCGATATAGGGTAGTGAAGACACCGACTTCTAGAAACCAAGCACAATGCAAGGTAAGAAGATGAAAGGCGGAACCAAAAACGAAAAATCACACAAGAGTATGATACACTAAAAATACACAACACTCATGCAAAAATGGTTTAAGCATAGTACTTCTTCAAGTAAAGCCCATTTTTGGGTTCAATCAAAGGAATTCCATCATAATCTACCAGCGCATAGGCCCCTTTCTCCAACACTCATTTCACAATATAAGGGCCCCGCCACACAGGCTCGAATTTACCGGCCCTTAGTAAGTCACGATTTTGTTCGTAAAGGAGAACCAAATCACCCTCAAAAAATACACGTGGTTTGACATGCTTGTCATATTGATATTTGACACATTTTTTTGTGTTTCAATGACTAAGGAAACATCATGATGAGTCTCGTCTAATTGCATCAAATACAAGAGATGTTCCTTTTTAGCTACGGTGTTAGGGAGAAGTGCGATAGCTAGTTTCAAAGATGGGATTTCATATTCAATCAAAAGAATTTATTCAATACCATATACTAATTGGAAAGGTGTGAACCTCATGGAAGACTTAACGGATTTCCAATAGGCCCATAATGTCGAGAAGAGCATCGTTTTCCAAATTGACTTGTGAATTCCTACCATTCATTGAAGCATAGTAGTGAGAACTTTGTTGATTGCTTCAACCTGACCATTGGCCTGCAGATAATAAGGGGTTGAGTTTTCATGTCGAAGACCCAAATTCTCGGTAAGTTCAGACATCATGAAATTGTGAAAATGGATACCATGGTCAGTGACGATGGCTTTAGGGACACCAAATCTAGTAACGATATTATTGAATATGAATAGCATTGCAGTTTTCCCGGTATTATCAAATGCAGGCATGGTATCAACCCACTTAGTGAAATAATCCATGGCTACGATGATGTATCCATGCCCCTCGGACGAGTGAGGGTTACATGTCATGAATTCAATGCCCCATTTAGCGAATGGACCAATGTAAACTACAGGGTGTAAGGGAGCAAGAAGAGATCGGATATTATTGTTGTATACTTGACAAGTGTGACATTTTTGGACGGTAGTAATGAAATACTTAAACAATGAAGGCCAGAAATAAGCAGATCATAAGATATTTTGGACAGTGGCATACCCAAACATATGACCGCCACATGCTCCATAATGATAGGCATTCAAAGCTTTCTCAGTTTCATCATAGGTGAGACATCGTCGAAATATGGAATCAATACAATGACAGTAAAGGGTATCACCAAGGATAATGTATTGAAGGGCTTGATACCAAATACGACGACGATTTGTACTAGAAAGATCATGCTGGAAAGTTTGGGTTTGGAGATATATGATAATGTCTCCATACCATATGTCGTCAAAACTAATCAAAAAGAGAGATTCATCAGGAAGGGAATCTTTTGCCACAGTTTATGTTTCAGTAGAGGGAAGGTCACATATCAACTCAACAAAAACCAAAGAATTTTTTGACTTGGAGCACTCAAACTCCAAATCAAACTCTTGGAGAATAACTATCCATTTTGAGTATTTTCCCCCAAACAATTGTCGAGTAAGGATGTGTTGCATGGGGTTGCAATTGGAAATGACTATGGTTTTGTGTAATAAGATGTAGTGACGAAAACATTCAACAGCTTGAATAGTTGCCAAGCCTAGTTTCTCCACATGCAAATATTTCGTTTTGGTGGTCGTGAGACTTTGACTTAAATAGTATATAACATGTTCATCATGAAAATCATCTTCTTGGACTATAACCATAGCAATGGTAGAGTCCTAAGTAGCTAAGTACATGAAATAATCTCGACTATCATCACGTGGAAAAAAAAGTGGTGTACAGGTCAAGGAGAGTTTATAAGCTTCAAAGGCTTTGTTGGCAGTGTCATCCCATACAAAATCATTACCTTTATTAAGAAGTTGAGTAAATCATTTCGTTAATTCAACATATTTGAGAATGAACTAACGTAAAAAAATTTCCTTCCCTTGCAAACGTTGGAGTCGGCGTAGTGTGGAAGGAGGAGGTAAATTGAGGATAGCCTCAACCTTCAAAGGGTCTACTCTAATCCCATGTATAGACACGATAAATCCAAGAAGTCATTCGGACTCCAAACAAAAAAGAAATTTGTGTGGATTCAATCATATGCAATAATAAAAACAACGCAATAAAATGGCCCGTAGATGTGTCAGGTGATATTGACGACACATAGAATGCATCAGTAGATTTTCTAGGTAGGGTTGTACAATGTGCTTAATGTCATGAAAAGCATAAGACATAGCGCATTGAAAAGTCGCACCAACATTTTTGAGACCAAAATGTATTTTCTGATATGCGAAGGTTCCCCAAAGGAAAATAAAAGCAGTCTTATGTTGATCCGCAGGTAAAATATTTATTTGATTATAGCCGGAGAAATCGTCCATCAAGGAGAAGATTTCACTCCCAGCACATGTTGGATTACTGAGAGGGGGGGTGAATCATTAATAGAGAAATTATAATCCTTTTTAAACCAAACAATCCAAGTTTTATATCAATGTAGAATTGTCATCCAATAATGAGCAATGAACAAATGAACAATCATACACATACACAATACACCATTGTTTTACGTGGAAACCTGAAGTGGGAGAAAACCACATAATGCTTTTTCTTATATGTCTTGAAGAATTACATTCACTGGAAGCACCAACTTCCTTTGTTTTCCAACTGCAACTGGAAGGAGGCTCCAACCCCCTAGTTTCTCAGGATACAACCTGAGGGAAGCTCCAACTCCCCAATTCTCTGGCTACAACCAAAAGGAGGCTACAACCCCCTATGTTTTCTGGCTACAACCGGAAGGTGACTACAACCACCTGTCCTTGCCCCGTCCAACCACCCTCAAGTAGAAGTAGAATGATGGAACCACTGTCACACTATTACTTTGATATATATTGTTGTAAACCTGTACCAATAAACCTAAACCATGCATCAACCTATAATCAACATGTACCATAAACAAGTGCATCAACCATGCACCAACTTGTACCAAACAACTTGTAATCAACCTATACCATAAACAAGTGCATCCAATCATGTACCAAGTATGTACCAATCATGTTTCAACTACTCATCAGCTATGACTCATCAATATGTACCAACATCATCAACTATACACCTCATGTATGTGCCAACTCATCAACTACTTGTCTCAACCATGTACCCAACTTGTACCTCAACCAAAATCCCTCATCAATTTAATCATCCAAATATGATTTGTAACTATGAAATAGACCTAGTGTATATGATCACATACCTGCAAACCTTTCTTAACTTTAAACAACAAGAGACTAGCATTTTCATCAAACTTTTCTTTAGTCTCACATGACTAGTTTTGGATTAGTCAACAACCCTAACTTGAAATAATCATAACTTTGTACCTGTAATGAATAAATATATGAAAATGATACACAATATTCTTCAGTTTTTTTTATGCAATTCCTCTAGGTGTCACTACTTGAAACCTCTCACAAAAGGATTTATAGCAAAAGTGGCATACCTTGCTGAATTTTGGCTTATTCTAGAGAGCGACCTTGTAGAGCGTTCCACGCACAAAATATTTGTTGAATAGATATGAAAATGTTACAAAGAATAATATAGACTATACTATAAAAAAAATTAAAAAATTGTATCACTGAATTTGGATCTGTTATGAATAAGTTATGACTTTTTTACCCGAAACACCTGTTTTTGACTAGTTTCAGGACTAGCCACAAATCCTGTTTTCCATAGAATGTAACTCGAACAATAAAATGACCCACAAGATGAAGTTTTTACCACAGATACTTGGATATGTTTCCTCAATGGTATATCAATTTCATGGTCTGAATCATTCTAGAAAAAAAATTATTTCGAAAATGGTGAGATGACCTGTAAATAACATACCTTAGAAAGCATCATCAAAAGAATTTATCCTTCCTTGAATTCCGGCCTTCTTTTCTTCACCTTCCCTCAAAAATTCGGCTTAG
>JZKD02S0656456.1:88417-101685 GCA_000966675.3 Picea glauca | reverse complement strand
ACTTCACTTTATTATTTACCTTCTAAAATCTCTTAAACCACTTTGACTACTTTGACCTTTTGGGGCTTCAAGCCAACATATGAGGGTCCTCCAACTTTGTAAGGCCATAACTCTCGAACCGTGAGGAGTTATGTAATGTTCCACATACCACCAGAAATGGCATGACATGTACTATCCATATAAAATAGTAATACCTCCAAATATATCAAAATTCATACTGTTATCCATCACATGGCCATAACTCTCTAACCGTGAGGAGTTATGTGACGTTCCACATACCACCGAAAATGGTGTGACAAGCAATATGAATCTAGGATAGTTTCACTGAAAAATTCACTTTCCTTCATCTCATTATTCCACAATTAAGAATGGGTTCTCTCACTCCACAAAGCATTTTCCTGTGAGGGATTTCACCATAAGGGGACCACTTTGGAGTTCATCCATCTTTACTTCTTATCAACCATGAAATGAGAATAATGAGTCATATTTACATCAAACAAACTTTGGTTCATTACCCAAACAGCTGTGCTATGGGGCTTTCTTCAACGGTTGACATCAATGACAACCAACCTTAATTAACAACACAATCATCAACAATCTGTTCAACGAAAGGGGTTGGATAATTGTATTTGGGACAAGATTCGTTAATATCCCTATAATCTACACAAACATGGATCATGCCTTTTTTCTTGTTAACCAGAACAAGATTGAACACCGAATCAGTGAAAGCCACAGGATAGATAAAACCGGCTTTAAGAATTTTTTTAACTTCGATCTTAATAGAAATAGCTTTGCGTAGGTGTACTGGGCGAAGTCTTTGTCAAATGGGTTTAGCATCCGAGTAAGTCTTAATCTCATGTACAACAATATCTGGATCAATACCAGTGATTTCTTCGTAACTCCAGGAAAAGACGTCACATAATTGTTGGAAAAGGGCTTTGTAAGTATGGACCTCATCAGCAGAACATGAGGCACTGATGTGAACATTTTCCACGACTCCAGGTTTAATCGAGATATCAAAAGGGATGATAGGTGAAATATTACCCAAGTTCCCTTAATACAAAACATCGTGTTTAGTTCAGGAACAGAGGAAATAATAACAACGGTAGATGGAGTCAAAATTTGTTGATAACTCTCTATGGTCTCGGGTTCCAAGAAGAGAATAGAACAATGATTCCCATCATCCCATGGATTATATTCCATAGACATAATTGTCATGATCATCTCATTAGTGGGAAATGTCACGTGAAACAGATCAGAAGACATATCACAGAGAGAATGAGAAGAACGAGTCGCTGATTGAATAGATTGATAAGCTGATTCTACCAGACTCAAAGGAATTTGGTCATCATAACAAAGACAAACATCAAATCTAGGTACTATCCATGGGTCATAAGACTCAGGAGTTTCACTAACAAAGGTCAATATCATGTTAATTGAAGCAAAAAAATGAGGAGGAATATTGGGCGATGGGATAGGAAATGTACCCATCAACAATGAATCTTTTAAAATATCCACACCGACATTCTCATAACCGGGAGGTGTTTTCACAATGAAAGGTATGTTTCTAGTACGTGAATCAGAATTAAAGAAATCTAGTTGATCGACAGTAATGAATTTTCCTTGGTGCAGGAAATGTAACACACGAAAAAGAGTGGAACCAATCACTCACATGGAATCAATCCAACTACGGTCAAGTAGAAGGATTTAATCAAGAGGTGCATCAAAGACCTCAACCTCAACATTAACCACTTTACCTTCTAACGTAATAGACAACGAAGGAAAAACACCATAAGGTTTAAACCCTATACCATTAAAATCCTTGAGAGTATTGTGTGACTCGGTAAGGGCAGGAGAGCTAATGGCTTTCCAACAGGTAACAAACATGACGCAAGTCGAGGCTCCTTCGTCAATAACGATTCGACAAATATTCTTGTTTTCCACAACAACTTGGATTTTAAACGCTAATTGAGGAGGAAACCTTGGAATATGATCTTCCAATTCAAATATTATCAAATTTGTATTGGTAGGATCAATTCCACCAATAGCATTTAAAAAAGACTTTCGTTGAGTAGGAAAACTTTGAAGGACTTTGAGAGCTGACATCGCAGAGGATGCTTGTGCAAGGTCTTCTACAATACTGTAGTTTTGGGCAGCATGTGCATGAGGATTAAATGACGACTTTTTGATGCAAGAGCATCTCTCCACATCAGCCATCCAGCCACGACAGCGTGTGCATTCAAGGAGAAGAGAGGTGCAGCCCTCGTTTTCAAATTGAAATTGAATGAAATTAAATGTTTTAGGCTGTTGAGCCGTGAGGCCGTGCTTTGCACAGTCGTAGAGTAGATAGGCCTTTAATGCTTTGAAGGATGAGATCTAGATCCGATCTACGGACTAGACAACCCATTGAATGTAATTGAATAGGGTAGGTAGATTGGAGGGAAGAGCTCGAAGAGCCCCCTCAGGTAAAAGATCTTTTGAGGTCTCATTTTGTAGTAGTTAGCATAGAGAAGAGAAGAGAGAAGTAGCCGAGACCTTGTTACAGGCTGTGCTTAGGAACACCATTGTAAATAGGCATTTTCCATTTTAATATAAACAACAGTTTTTCCTACATATTTATGGTGTTAAATGAATGTTTGTGTGTGTTCTTATTATGCTGTGAATGTATGTTGTAGTTTTTCATTTGCAGGAGTGTGTTTGATTTCAGGTGAAGGTATTTGATGTTTCATGCCAGGAGGGCGTGACAAAGTACTGTGGTCTCTGGATACCGATGCATAGATGCACTTATGAATTATGCGGGTTCAGACAAAGGCATGCCAGGTGGGCATAGGAACTGGAATCATTCGCTCAGAAGAAGACCTCAAGGTTGTTGAATACCTTGAAGGCAAGGCTATGTAGGAGAGCCATAGTTGCAGACAGAAACTCTCTTTCAGTTTTGTAGAGCTCTACCAGGTGGGCATTGAGCAGGTGCAAGGAGTGCATAGAAGACATAAGCTCTGTTGAGTTTTGTGAAGCCATGCCAGGTGGGCATTGAGCCAGTGCAAGGAGTGCACAGGAGAAGAACTTTGCTAGGAGTTTAGATAAAAGACAGAAACTCTTTTGTGAGTTCTGTAAAGCTCTGTCAGGTGGGAATTGAGCAGGTGCTTGAGAGTGCACAGGAGAACTCTGTTGTAAGTTCTTAAGAAGTCAGAATCACTGAGGATTCTTGACACTCTGCCAGGAGGGCATTGAGACAGTGTGCAGATAGGCACAGGAAGAGAACTCTCTGAGTTCATAGATTGAAGAAGAAACCACTAAGGGATATTCGCAGGGTTGTTGAACACCCTGAACAGTCAGCAAGAGGTTGCTTGAGTGAAGCATAGCCAGGAGGGCATCCAAATTCTCCATCTGAAGGAGATGGAAGAAGGATAAAATCCCTTAGGGGTCTGAGTATTCGACAAGCTTAGAAGAGATAGCACCTGGGGTGCGTGAAGACTCTGTAGGAGTGGAGAAGTCATAGAATCCTTTGAGGATTTGGGAGAAAAGCTCAGGAGGAGTAGTGTTTTCATACATGCAGGCGGGGACTCAAATTCATGGAGCTCATAGAGGGAAAAGGAGAAAAGGTCGAGGCCTTTTGCATTTGGAAATTCTTCCAAATCCAAGAAGAACGTGCACAAGCTCTAGAAGAGAACATTTGTCGTCAGATCAGTCGAGAAGATCTGGGCCGTTGAATATTTCATGTCCAGGAAGCAGTGGAGGAGCGCATAGAGCCGAGGAGAATTCTGAGTTGTTGGATCTCGCTCAGGATACCCGATAGTTGTTGGATCTATCAGGAGTAGCGAGGGAGTTAACCCCTCATACAGTAGAGCGAAGGGAAGCGAAAGTCCCAAAGGAGTTCGTATCGGGATATCGACGTTCGGGAGTCCGAGAGCCCAGGCCCTCGACATCAGAAATAGAGAAAGGGAAAAAGAATTTGAATCGTTCGTTGGAAGGAGGACACGTGTCGCGAGATCACCCATATCGGGGATTCGGACATCGAAGTCAGAAGAGGAAGCCCTTCGACTTCGCGAGCAGCGAAGTTGTGATAGGATCGGAGTCGTCCATCTGAGGAGGACAGGTGGCAGAGATCGAGAGATCTCACGAACTCGGAGGTTCACAAGGTGAGAGCCTAAAGGTTGGGTTCTCCAAGTTGTGAAATTGTGAAGTCGCGAGGAGCAGGGATAGCCATTGGATCCAGGTCACGAGATGACCATTGGATCAGAGTCCCATTGCATTTCGGTGTTTCAGGGGTTCGGAGGTCGAGGGGACCTCATATCGACATCAGAAGTCGTGAATTCGTGAGTTGCGACAAGGAGTATTGAGGAGTTCAGGATCTCAGCACTTCGGGTGTCGGGATATGAAGGAAGCATTGCTTGGGAAGTGAAATCATGAAGTGCCAAAGACAGGCACGAGAGACACGTGGTAGAACCATGCTGTGGGCCTGAAGGATAGACAAGTGGACACACGTCACATTGTGGAAGGAGTCAACACTTCGTTGACATCTCGTGTCTCGGGGATTCGCGAGATAAAAGCACGGGAGTTCAACCTTTGAACTCACGAAGCGGCGAGAAGCAAAAAGTGATAGAGTTAGGCCTAGCCGGTGGTCACGTGCGAAGGGCACTGACAAGAGAAGGAGCGTGCCCGTATCGGCATTTCAGGTATCACGAGATTTGGAATCAAGAGTTGGGAGTTTCAACTCACGAAATCGCGAGAGGCGAGTTGTGACAAGCGCCTTTCAAGGTAGGCCTTGGTCATAGCGGTGTGGTCGCACGAAGAGGGCGGAGCTCATGCCTAGTGATGTTTGCACAGGGGAGCTTCCTGAAAGGACCTATGGATCGATTTGAGAAGTGATTCCAGTGGGAATCTAAAGAGCCTCTTTGGCTCAAAGGTGAAACTGAACGATCCTTAAGACCGGGAGGTCAGCCAAAGACTCTGTCAAGGTAGAGGAGATCGACGTCTATGTCAGTGTGGTATCAGAGTGTGGACTCTGTTTGTATATTTCAAGTAGAGGGAGAAGGAAAAAGGAGACAGAGTGTTGGAAACTCTTTGGTGATTGTTCGCAGGTAGGCAGCAATCAAGAAGACAGTCAGCAGGACTATAGAAATAGGCTGAAGCACTCAAGTTTGTAGGAGTGACAACAACAGATTTTCCAAGAGGGAAGATAGACATCAAGATGGCTACTGAAGGCTGTAGATATGCTGGAAGGAAGAACCCGGAGCTGATAAGTAAAAAAGGCATAGATGAAGAGCTCGTTGATATAAGGGAGGAGATAGAAAAACTTGTGTTGCGGATGCAGCAGAACGCGAGGATGGATGAACTTGCATTAGAGATGAAGAAAAATACCAAGTCAAGATGGGTATATGAGTGGTCCATGAAGACAAAGGTAAATTGGCTAGTCAAGGAGTTGATGGCTAGAAGACAACGTAGGTTGTTAAGAGGATGGTTGAGGCATGCTGAAAACCTCGACGGACCTGAGGAGATGGTTCAGATATGTGAACTAGAGACTGGGAGAATTCTCGATGAAGAGAATGAAATGGAATCAGTTGAAGCTCTCACGGACTGTCAGGAGGACATCCAAGGAATTTCACATTGCTAGCTAGGCAATGAAATGAGGTCGCTGCGGGATCTTGAAGACTGCCAGGAGGGCAGTGGAAGCATCTCAAATTGCCAGGTGGGAAAAGATAAGAATACAAGACTATCTGAAAGTCTCATGGACTCGGAGGTGAGTTCAATTCATCAAGGGGTGCTGATGAAGATGAGATCAGTTGATCTCATAATCTGCCAGGGAAGCAGCAGGGAAATCCCATATTGCCAGGTGGGTAGGGATGAGAAGATGAGACTATATGTGGGTCTCATAAACTTAGAGGTGAGTTTGAATCAGCCAGAGCAACTAACAGAAAAGGAAGATCGGAGGAATCTTCTAATGATTGGGGGAATTCAAATATTCCTACCACTTATCCCAGAGGAGGTAGGGATCTGAGTTGTAGATGTTGAGACAGCAACAGTAGAAGCAGGACAGCCAGCTGAGACTGTCAGGGAAAAATAATTGGAGCAGGTGTTAGAAATTGCCCAAGCAGAGGAAGAAGAAGATGAGCATTTTGAGGAGTGTCTCAATGCTTTCATCCAGGAAGCTAAGGAGGCTACAGCACTGAAGCTGACAGCAGAAGAAGAAGATGAGAATTCCGAGGAGTGGCTCAATACTTTCAGCCAGGAAGATAAATGAACTGCATCATTGGAGCTTGCAGAAGTGGAGGAAGAAGAAGAGGCAAACAACATTAGCTTTGTTGATCTGTATGAGCAGATTGAAGCCCTGGAGAGAAGGGTGATAGTGTAGGGCATGCACATCCAACAAGTGAAGTTGGAAACAACAGATGAAGCAGGCATGGGAGATCATAGTGATCTACCCAATTGCAGAAAATTTTTGCAGCAAGGGAGACTGCATGAACAGGGCCAGCTACTGGAGAAGCTGGACGAAGCGATCGAAGCGATCTGAGAGCTGATGACCAGGTCAGCAAGGACTTCCAGCGAGGAGCAGCTGAGCAGAAAGTAAGAAGAAGCAGCAGCAACAACAAGGAAATGGAGTGAGGAGAAAGCTCCAAAAGATCGTTTGGGATACAGAAGGATTTCCACAACTAAGAGTGGAAGCTCATGAGAAGGAGCTCATGAATTTTTCAGCTGAGGAGTATGATGCAGGAACATCTCTCCACGTCAGCCACGACAACATGTGCATTCAAGGAGAAGAGAAGCGCATCCCTTGCTTTCAAATTGAAATTGAATGAAATTAAATGTTTTAGGTTGTTGAGCCGTGAGGCCGTGCTTTGCACAAGCGTAGAGTAGATAGGCATTTAATGCTTTTAAGTCTGACATCTGGATCCGATCTACGGACTAGACAGCCCATTGAATGTAATTGAATAGGGTAGGTAGATTAGAGGGAAGAGCTTGAAGATCCCCCTCAGGTAAAAGATCTTTTGGGGTCTCATTTTGTAGTAGTTAGCATAGAGAAGAGAAGAGAGAAGGAGTCGAGACCTTGTTAGAGGCCATGCTCAGGAACACCATTGTAAACAAGAATTTTCCATTTTAATATAAAAAATAGTTTTTCTTGCATATTTCTAGTGTTAAATGAATATCTGTGTGTGTTCTTATTATGTTGTGAATGTATGTTGTAGTTTTGGATTTGCAGGAGTGTGTTTGATTTCAGGTGAAGGCCTTTGAGGTTTCATGCCAGGAGGGCATGACAAAGTACTGCGGTCTCTGGATACCGATGCATAGATGCATTTCTGAATTCTACGGGTTTAGATAAAGGCGTGCCAAGTGGGCATAGGAACTGGAATCATTCGCTCAGAAGAAGACCTCAAGGTTGTTGAATACCTTGAAGGCAAGGTTGTGTAAGAGAGACACAGTTGTAGACATAAACTCTCTTTGATTTCTGTAGAGCTCTTCCAGGTGAGCATTGAGCAGGTGCAAGGAGTGCACAGAAGACGGAAGCTCTGTTGAGTTCTGTGAAGGCATGCTAGGTGGTCATTGAGCCGGTGCAAGGAGTGCACAGGAGAAGAACTCTGTTGTGAGTTCAGATAAAAGACAAAAACTCTTTTGTGAGTTCTGTAAAGCTCTGCCAGGTGGGCATTGAGCAAGTGCAAGGGAGTGCACAGGAGAACTCTGTTGTAAGTTCTTAAGAAGTCAGAATCACTGAGGATTCTTGACACTCTGCCAGGAGGGCATTGAGACATTGTGTAGATAGGCATAGGAAGAGAACTCTATGAGTTTAGAGATTGAAGAAGAATCTACTGAGGGATCTTTGCAGGGTTGTTGAACACCCTGAACACTCAACAAGAGGTTTCTTGAGTGAAGGATAGCCAAGAGGGCATCCAAATTCTCCATCTGCAAGAGAAGGAAGAAGGATAAAATCCCTTAGGGGTCTGAGTATTTAACAAGCTTAGAAGATATAGCACCTGGGGTGCGTGAAGACTCTGCAGGAGTGGAGAAGTCATAGAATCCTTTGAGGATTCAGGATAAAATCTCAGGAGGAGTAGCATTTTCATATGCGTAGGCAGGGACTCAAATTCGTGGAGCTTGCAGAGGGAAATGGAGCAAAGGTTGAGGCCTTTTGCATTTGGAAATTCTTCCAAATTTGGGAAGAACACACACAAGCTCTAGAAGAGAACATCTACCATTGGATAAGTCGAGAAGATCTAGGCCATTGAATATTTCACGTCCAGGAAGTAGTGGAGGAGCGCACAGAGCCAAGGAGAATTATGAGGCATTGGATCTCTCTCAGGATGCCCAACAGCTGTTGGATCTATCAGGAGTAGCGAGGGAGTTAAGCCCTCATACAGCAGAGTGAAGGGAAGCAAAAGTCCCAAAGGAGTTCGTATCGGGATATTGGTGTTTGGGAGTCCGAGAGCCCGGGCCCTTGACATAAAAAATAGCGAAAGGGAAAAAGAATTTGAATCGTTCGTTGGAAGGAGGACACGTGTCGCGAGATCGACCATATCGGGGATTCAGACATTGGAGTCAGAAGAGGATCCCCTTCGACTTCACGAGTAGCAAAGTTGCGAGAGGATCGGAGCCATCCATCTGAAGAGTATAAGTGACAGAGATCCAGAGATCTCGTGAACTCAGAGGTTCGCAAGGTGAGAGCCCAAAGGTTGGGTGCTCCAAGTTGCGAAATTGCGAAGTCATGAGGAGCAGGGATAACCATTGGATCCAGGTCGTGGGATGATCGTTGGATCAGAGTCCCATCACATTTCGATGTTTTGGGGGTTTGGAGGTCGAGGGGACCTTGTCTCGACATCAGAAGTCATGAAGTCGCGAGTTGCAACAAGGAGTATTGAGGAGTTTGGGATCTCGGCACTTTGAGTGTCGGGATACGAAGGAAGCATCACTTGGGGAGTGAAATCGTGAATTGTCGAAGACAGGCATGAGAGACATGTGGTAGAACCATGTTGTGGGCCCGAAGGATAGACAAGCGGACACATGTCACATTGTGGAAGGATTCAACACTCCATTGACTTCTCGTGTCTCGGGGATTCGCGAGATAAAATCACAGGAGTTCAACCTTTGAACTCACGAAGCGGCGAGAAGAGAAAAGTGCTAGAGTTAGGCCTAGTCGGTGGTCATGCACAGAGGGCGCTGACAAGAGAAGGATTGTGCCCGTATCGGCATTTCGAGTATCGCGAGATTTGGAATCAAGAGTTGGGAGTTTCGACTCACGAAGTCGCGAGAGGCGAGTTGTGACAAGCGCCTTTCGAGGTAGGCCTTGGTCATAGCGTTGTGGTCACACGAAGAGGGCAGAGCTCATGCCTAGTGCTATTCACATAGGGGAGCTTCCCAAAAGGACCTATGGATCGATTTAAGAAGTGATTCCAGTGGGAATCTAAAGAGCCGCTTCGGCTCAAAGGTGAAAATGAACGATCCTTAAGACCGGGAGGTCAGCGCAAAGACTATGTTGAGGCAGAGGAGATCGGCGTCTGCGTCACTTTCGAGCAACGCCCTTGGGAGGAGGACAAGAACTCTATCTAGGCTCGATCATTCGAGATGAAGATGATCGTTCGTAGGTGAAGTTGGTGGAGGAGGTTGAACCAACGAAGGTGGCAAATCATCAACTTTATTTTTTGAAGAAGAATAATCTTTGGCTCGAGTTGCGAATGCAACTTCGTTCTTATTGGAGTCACCAGTACAAATAAGTACATAAGATGTGGTAGAGGGATAAGGTTGGTCATGAATGACCAATTGGGCCTGCTGCTGAGAAGGAAACAGTTGTGACAAAACAACAGGTGTAGGAGGTGTCTTGGTCCCTTGCAAGAACTTAGTAACCTCAGCACATCGTGGACAATATTTCGTATAATGATCTTCACCACAGATAAGTCAAGGATAACGAGGTTTTTGTTTGTCTTTGTCATCAACAGGCTGGGTCTTGGGTTTCTCATATTATGGATTATTATTATTTTCCTCCTTATTCTTACCCTTTCCTTTCTTTTTATTCTGATTTTTACTGGTAGGTGTATATTGAACCAAATTAACTTCAGAGGTTTTACCGGGAAGGAGTCGGAGGAGGAGTGTTTTGTGCATTAGGAGTAGTAGACTTGGGATTGGAATGACTGTCTTGTTTATACTGAGTCTCGCCATGAAAAGTGCCAATCACTCCATAAACAACATGAGAAGCTATTGGAGGTGTTGGGGTTGGATCAATAGATGGGAGAGGAGCATCAGGGATCAAGTCATATAGTGTTCCCCCTTGTGAATAAACAATATCCAAATATTGATCATGACTAATCATCTTCTCTTCAGTGACGACACCACCCATGGAAACATCACGGGCTATAGGACCAATGAGTGACTTGGTAAACCACTCAACCAATAGTTGATCAGGAAGGGGAACTTTGATTAAGCGTCTTATCCTCCTCCACTCATGAATATGATCGGAAATGTGGGTAGAAGAGGATTGTTTAAATGAACTCAAAATTTCAGTTCCTGACTCGTATCGTATTGGAAATTTGTAAGGTGTTAAGAACTCCATGGCTAAGGTAGTGAAATAATTGAACAATCCTCGTGGTAACTCAATATACCATTTGGTTGTCGAACATGTAAGAGTCCATTGGAGAATAAGTAATCTTATAGAGTCATCCATCAAGGAGTTGGACAAACACCAAAGGTGGAATGTCATGACGTGATTATTTGGGTCTTCTCCTGATCAGATATCAAACTTAGGAATGTCTGATGGAAATTTGGCAGGTATGAAGGGACAATAAGGAGAATGAAAAATAGGATCATTCAAAATACTAGATGTTGTTGGGAAAAATACCCTACGGACTAGCAAACTAGGGTCAGACTTGCATGTAGATTTTGACTGTAAAGAAATGACTTTTTAACCTACCACCCAAAACTTAAACCCCTCTTTCAYGATACATGCATGGAAAGGAACTACTAACCTTTTTACTGATGTTTGGTGTAGATCCTCCRTTGCGCTTTKCCCGCTTACTTGCGCTGCTCCTTCCAAAGTTAACCTGCAATCAAGACAAAACACTACGCATGCATGCTACTTTTCTACTTGAGGGTTAGAAATTAAGCATAAATTACACAAATCATATATAACTCATGCATTGGGACGGGAAAAGTATTCTTTTATTATTTTCAAAATGAATCAACTTACAATCAAAGTCGAGACCGGCCACCGCTCCTTGATCCTGATCCTGGGCTCCTCCTCTTCTTTTGTCCTCCAACTACTTTGCATTAATTCTCCTTAGGCTTGAGGAAAAGCTAAAGTGTTGGGACAATGGATTTGGAAAATGGGCAGAGTTCCTTCTCTTATTATTTTCCTCTTCCAAATGTTACCCCTACCCCTTCTTTTATAGGCTAGAAGGATCTAGGGTTTTGGACGAACTCTCGGCCATGCATGGCCGGGAGTTTCAGTTAACTGACCCATAGCCTTTTGTCCCGTCGGAAACTTTCCTATTTTTGTGTTTTGTTAGGTAAACACGGGCTGTAGTAGGCCTGCCAGCGTTCACCAACGTGCAGTAGTGGGTTAGGGCACGTGTACCTTGACCCAAGAGGATTTTCAAAGAGGTTTTTTTAGCAGATGTTTTGGCAATGAAGGGAAATGAGTTGGCCTAATGCCAGGTAAGTATGTGTGGTGAAATTTAGGGTTATAACAGATGTCCCCTAATGTGTGAGGTCAGAAGAGCATCTGATGGCCGAAATACATTACCAATTTTTTACCAATCTGTATTGATATGCTGAATGAGTGAGCCCAAGAATCAAGAATCAGGAGGTGTTGTCTGCAAAATAACAAATGTCTCTCCGAGGCGGGCATACCCATGCTCGGGATAAGATAGAACCATGGCTACCAATCAAATACACTGTAGATCCATGTCAAATAACTATAAAGAGTAGCTGCGAACAATACACAACGAAACTACATCTCGAAATCAGAAAGATATACATATAAAGTATCCATCTCCCAGAAGTTGATTCGGCCTAATGGTTGTACTTCAGAGCTCGAGAAACAACTTCAAAATCTTCTAAAACTCAGGTAGGAGTGTAATATGAGTGTACGACCACACTACCCAGAGGTCTTCGATGACTCGTCGGTTATGGACTTGATAATCTTGATGATCGGATTGAAGGCTTCAGTGATACCGAACAAGGACTTGATTGGACGTTCAGGATGGTCGGGTATGCGGACAAGAGACATATTGTAGAGGGGTTGATTCAGGCTCAGTGACAAACTTCCCTTGGATAATAGCACGACAAGTGATAAGACTCAGGAAGCATATTTGTTAATAATAAGTCTACGAAGCAAGAGGCAATGCAAACTCTCCATATGTCTGGAAGAGTAATCAAACGGTGGAGGACACAACTCTATATAGTGAGAAAAAGATTCCTAAGGTCATACTACATCCCATAGTCTGATGATCAAACGGAAAGATGTGCTTCATCCAAGGGAGACTCATTATGCTGCCAATAAAGAAAATACTTTTCCCATCCTCTTTTTGGGGTATATTTGATTTTTTTGTTCTTTTTGATAATTTTTGAAAAAGAATAAAGGAATATTACATTACAATGGAGGAATGAGTACTGCAAACATACAAGCTCGAGGCACAAGGACAAGACTGATGTTCTGGTAAAATGATACTCAGGAAAAAACCTCCAGTGGCCAAAGGTGTTAAGACGCAGAAGCAAACTGTTACAAGGCTGATGGGTAAGGTATGCAAAAGCGGTTGATAGAACACACAATGGTAACGTCCTTCGATGTAAGTTTAACGAGCCCAAAGAAGGTAAGATCGGTGGTTTTTCATATTTAGAGAGTCTAAAACAACATAAAAGGAGACTCTAGTGGGCTACCTTTTTCGACAATAGTCTAGTCGGTTCGAAAAAGGGATAAACTAGCACCGATTAGACGTCAATTCAAAACCATTTTGACGAGTGTGACACTGACAAGATCACTCGACTATTTTTTCACTTTTAAGGAGGCTGAAAAAAGATTAACTATGGACTCCGTCAGGAATATTCTTCTGGACCATTTTAACGAGTGTGAAAGAATAAGCTCACTCGGCAATCTTTTCAATTTTAGGGAGTCTGAAAAGAGCTTAACTATGGACTCTGCAGGGGGGTTCTTTTTCGTAAATTTAGTCCCTCGGGCCCGAAAAAGGAATAAAATCTTACCTGAGGATACTCTTCTAAAGAATGGAAATTCAATAGAGTATTCCTTTGTTCGTACAGTTGACCGTCCGGACCGAAAAAGGGGTAAACTA
>JZKD02S0656456.1:63437-75101 GCA_000966675.3 Picea glauca | reverse complement strand
ATGAGAATAAGTATCACTTGTTTAAAAATGGAGTTGAGTACATTGTTAGAGCACATTCAAAGAAGATGAATTTGTCACTTGTAAATGTGGGACAAATGAAGAGATTAGTCAATTCTAGCAAGATTTTTTTTCTCTTGATGATTAAACCCAAAGATAATATTGAAAATGAAAATTTTCAAGGTTGTGATGCAAAGTTGAATTCTTATCTATATGAGGTTG
This sequence comes from Picea glauca, assembly GCA_000966675.3. Lineage (NCBI taxonomy): Eukaryota > Viridiplantae > Streptophyta > Pinopsida > Pinales > Pinaceae > Picea > Picea glauca. The sequence goes on along the minus strand of JZKD02S0656456.1, from coordinate 74,882 downwards.
TTAATCAATATGATGAGATGTTTCAGGAACCAAAGGGATTACCTCCAAGAAGGGGTATCCAACATGAAATCCAATTGCAACAAGATTTTCCTCTTCCAAACATTGGTATGTACAGGATGCCAGTCATGGAGAATGTTGAAATCAAAAAAAAAATCCAAGAGTTTCTTGACAAAGGGGTCATCATGCCAAGTACTTCACCATGTGGATCTCCAATTGTGTTAGTGCTAAAGAAAGATGGTACATGGTGTATGTGTGTGGATTTCAGGGCCTTGAACAAGATTATGGTAAAGAATCGCTATCCTCTTCCTAGAATTGATGATTTTCTTGATCAATTGAAAGATGCTAAGTATTTTACTAAGTTGGATTTGAGAAGCGGATATCATCAGATTAGGATTGCCGAAGGAGACATCTTTCAAGAAATGCATTGTTGCATTATATTAAATGGAAAGTGGAGATTACAACCCATGCCTTGATGTTGTAAGGTCTCCTTTCAATGTCTCTTTGCTCCAACAAACACACCTTTGCTTCAATGCCTTTGATGAAGAAGATCCACAATCTGACTTAGAGAACTAAAGCAAAACTCTCAAGTATAATTTGTAGTAGAACTCTTCATGCATATGAAAGCCCTTGAAAAACCTTAGCCTTTTCCATAAGAGATCCCTCTTTATATATGGTGAAAGAGAGATGGATGAGGGGATTAGGATGATCTCACTAAATCAAATAAGCGAGTAAGATCCAAACCGATTGGAGGCCACCTCATCTTCTAGAAGATTTCCTTCTAGAACATTCGTGAATTTTGAATTTTCCTTTGCTTAAGCATCATCGCACCCTATGAACAGGCAGCATGCGACAATGTCGCAATCCAATTTTAGTGTAGAGTGGGATGATCAGGCATCATCACACCCCATGCATACAACAGGGTGCAACGACTTTCCTTGTTATAGTTTTGAAAGAGGAAAATAAAACCACTTTTCTCATGGAGAAAGTCTCTTTTAATATTTTCAGGGAACATGAGCACATGTTGTCAGTTGATCACTGAGGTGACCAAAATAATGTGTGATAGGTGGAGAGCGGCACACCCTTCAACATTTGCTAGCATCTCCCACTTTGTAGATAAGTAACTCTTATCCTTCTGTGTATTGAACTAAACTGTATATATATATATATATATAACTGACTTATCAGTATGGTGATTATGGACATTAGCACTTGAATTGTGAGATTCTTGTGTATTTTGGGAATGGCCTCGTATTTGTATGAAATATATCTTCATGGAAAGTCTGGTGTTCTTTTTTTCAGACAGTCTATGTCTTTAGTAAAATAGTTGGGAGTATTGGTCTGTGATAACCTTGTTTAATGAGTAAACATGGAAGGGTACAAATTTACATAGTTGTTTGAGTATGAAAATAATCTAAATTCTTTTGTTATATCTTAAGTTTAAAGACTAACCGACATCACAACTTATTGTATGTATTTTTGTGATGATATGTTTATATATAAATATGTGTGTGTACACCTTCATGTTGCGGCACTGGGATCCCTGCAACACAGGATCCTTTTAGGATAAAATGTAATAGAGATACCCTACATGGGAAATGAATTGCTTGAGCCAAGGAGAGAGCTCTCGAAAAATCATAAGTCTTGGGAATGACTCAGAGAAACCTTCTCAAAATTTACTAAGTCTTGAACCAGATGGATATGCCGAAGAAAACTCTTGTTTTACCTCGTAAGATTGTGGTCGCTGATTTGGTATGAAAAAATAGATTTGGACCTTCATTCGATGTAGGGTAGGATTGAATCTTGGTTTTCGATCTAGCTAGATAATAGATCCTAGCCATGCATTGGAGAATTCTCCTCAGAGTAAGTTGTTGACCTCGAGGAAATACACTCTGAAATAAAAAAGATATGGACCATTGATCGATACTCGAGTAAGACCTGATCATAACCATTGATCTATCAGAGGATCGAGTGGTGAGGTGATCCTGACCATTAGTTAGATTGGTAGTCATAGTGATGAAGATGTTGGTGTGGTCACCAACACATCCTTAAGAATAATACGTGTCAGTCCCCAACTCGTAGAAGGGTAGAGGATGGACCTTATTCGGATCAAGCCTTTGGAAGGTCGCTTTAATCGTCGGCTATTAGATCTACACGATAATTAGATCTAAATGTTGATGGGTTGGTCCATTCATCATAGTATTCCATGGATCGAGTCGGGATATGAATACGAACAAAAAAATCTGTCGATCCATCAAAGTATGGAGGTAGTAGATCTACCAATCGTTAGATATAACTGCCATTAAATCGAGGAGAAACCTATTGAAAGAGTAGTTCAGATTTTATTTTCGAAGGAAATTCTCTAGTGGTCGTAGAATAACTCTAAAGGAGTAACTCCGAAAGGAATCTGGGTCGTTGATCTAATGTGGTCGAAGGGACTCTGAAATGAGATCTGGGTCATTGATCTTTCATAGTCGAGGGAACTCTAAAGGTTCTAGAGTTTAATTATGAAAGGAGATCTAGACCGTTGATTGGTGAATGAGCAAGATCAAATCTCAACCATTGATTCGATGTGGGTCCTACCATTTCCATGGTTAGGAATGGCCAAGGGGAGTGACATCACCCAACCAATATACAATAGACAAGTGTTAGTACCCAGAGGGACAAACCAAGTGGCCAGTGACGACGTGTATTCCATATTGGACAACATGGATGACCCACATGTCAAGTCAATATCATGCCACATGTCATGAAGTTTTGTCCCTTTTGAGGCAGAGTGTTTTTGGGAATGTGTGTGCCACGTGTCATTCCAGGTGGCACATACACATGGAAACAGATGCCTCAGTGGAAATTATATGGTGGAAATGGAGCCATGTGAGATGGATTTGAGCCCTTCTCGTAGTTGACTCTGGAGGGTTCGGAGTACCACTCTGAAGGGTTCATAGTACCACTCTGAAGAGCTCGAAGCAAGAGCTCAAAATCTGATTTGGGTCTTCAGTCGGCATGATGGATAGATGCGATCTTAGTTGTTGATCTCGGAGGGTTCCACGAGAATCTAGGGAAAAAACAGAGTGCATTGAATGCTAACCATCATGCAAGTGGAGAACTTCGAGTGAATCCTAGATGTGGATTCAGGGAAACAAATAAATCAAGGATCTGGTGAGCTAGGTGTTGGATGCCATGCCAATGTCAGATCTGATGACACATGTGGAAAAACTCACATGGATGCCACATGTAAGTAAGGTGACATTGGGCCAATACAGCCCCGAAGAAATTTGGGAAGTCATAAATTTCGATCTCAAGTTTAGTTTTGAGTAAAATTACAGTCATTGGAAAGTTATTGACAAGCAAAAGATAATAATGTTGTCAAACAGGGATTCCGATATGGTCAAGGGAAGGAAAATTATGATATACCTCTCCCTTGAAATATATGAATGGGGTCGGATTTGTTACATGCATGATAGATAGAAAACATCGTTTACACCCTCAAAGTGACCCCAAAATTTTAGGACTTGAAAAACTGTAGAAAAACTACCAAGGTGGAAAACTGTGTTTTGAGCAAGTAGAATAAGTGGGTGTCCATCAATATCCACATGGATCATTCCTCCCCCCTTAAAAAGAAAATTTTCCCATTGCATCAAGTTCCCATGGGATATGGGGAAGCTTTTACTGAATCTGAACCTTGTTGAGATGCTTTCCTTACTGAAGAAGTTGTCCTTCTTAGCTTGTTGAAGGATATCATGCACCTGTTATTGGAGGGGTTGGATATGTTCACCCAATATAGTTGCATGATATTTATGAGTGTGAAAGGACTATGTTGGTGAATATGTAGCATGGGGAGATATATCAATGGGGGTTGATGGTTGGAACCCCAAGCACACCAAAAAAGGGTTGTGGCCATTAGAGCTATGAAGGGATCTGTTATAGATTTTCTTGGTTGGGTGGTGTGGAGACAACCTCATAGGTGAAGCAAGAATATATTTGTGCTCTTCTAAAATCTTGTCAAACTGCTTCTATTGGATAGAAAGGTCCAAGGTCGAGGTTGTAGTGGTTGCAGTGTCCCTCTGTTCACCTCCTAATCAGATTGTGAAGAGGCTAAACTTTATGGTATGAGAGACTAATTTTCAGCACTGTTTCACCACAAAAGTAGTCAGAACTACCTCTGATACCATGTAGAGTTGATCCCCCAGTGTAAGGATGACACTATAGGGTCGAGACTCATAAACAACATGACACTTCCACATATATGGATGGCCTAAAAGAAAATCACAAAATTCTAGGGGGAAAACATTACAGAGTACCTCATCCTTGAAGGGCATAATTTTGTAGGATAGGTGACACTGTTGGTTGATGCAGAGATATCATCCCTAGTGAAGCAACCCAATGTTGTATGGTTGTAGGTGTGGTGTTGTCAACAAATCTATTTGTTTGACAACCTCTACTAAGATTAGTTTCTTTTGGATTTTGTTATCAACATTGAAATGCAGTGGGGCCCCCTTCACCCACATCTATGAATGGAAGAGGTGCTCCCCCTACTCAGACTCCTCTAGTTCGTCTGGTTGGATAGTTGTGGTTGTAATCGTAGTAGTGGGTTCTACATTGATGATCTATTTCCTTTTATTTTTTTATCAATTAGAGTCCAAGTTGAGGTTGGACTCTTTTTATTTAATCTTGGCCACCAATGAATGCTTCGAGTGACATTCATTGGTGTTGTGCCAAGGGATTTTGTGGAAATCGCAAAACTTTCCAGTGTCCTTCTTTTTCTTCCCATTACCCTTATTTTCTTGTGTCTTGGACTGGTTGGTGACTGGTTGTCTTAAGTTTGGTTGTTCTATGAGTTAGGGTTGCCTTTACCATACTTCAGTTTTTGTGGATTTGTAGACCCAAACTCCTGCTTGTTTTGTTGCTTAAATTTCTGCTCAATTTTGATAGAATATCGATAAGCGAATCCTAGTGATGAGATGTCCAGATAATCCATTTCTATTTGGATGTACCTGTGTATACCTCCATGATATTTTAGAACTAGATGTCTCTTAGACTCTTTGATACTCAGCTTGGTGTGTAAGGTATGAAAGGTACTTTTGAATTTTGACATTATTTGGCCCCTCTCTTGATGTAGTGTGGTCCATATCATGTATTGGTCGTCATAGTTTCCAACATGGTAATATTATTCCTTGATGGCATCCATAAAAGAGTCCCAAATGGGATTTTCCCCAAATATTCCAAACGCCTATGCATATTTTTTCTTACAATAAGTCTCCCACCAATGTTTGACATGGGGGACAACCTTCAAGAGTGCAAAGGTGATATTTTCCCTATTATAAAAATTGTGAACAAAGAAATAAAATTATAGTATATTGATATTTTTTTCAAATCATATGCATCTATATGACCTTCAAATACAAGAATATAAAAATTAAATTGTACCTTGAAAGGTCCGACACCTCCAAAGTGACCGCTTGATGAAGATGTGCCTATTGTTGTCGACAAACGTTGAAGGATTTCAGAAAAATTATCCATCATCGTGTTCCTCTGTTGCACGAGGGCTTCCACGAGAAACAACTTAATAGGATCTTTGCATCCCTCATTTCTCCTTACTTCCACCATGGGAGGCCACTTGGGTTGGTTTTCCTCAAGAGAAACTATGTTGAGACCCAACTCTCCATACCCTAACCTCATTCGGGACATGAACTAAGAAATGACAAGGAATAGATTTCTCTGATACCACTGATACAATTTGTCCCGGGAATGAAATGAAGGAAGAAATATAACTAGGAAACACAAATATATTGAAAGAAACATAGAGATACAATAATACACAATTTCTATTAATGAACTAAATGTAGAGGAATTGTAAAAATGCAAATCGAAATGAACTTGCTATAATCATAATAGCTTATCTCTGAGAAGAGATGTGATGGCTATGCTCATTCACAAGAATATGTGTTTACAATGAGGATTGAAAGGCCTTTTTAACATAAATCATTAATGATAAAACCATAACCCTACATTATGAAATTCCAAAAGGTTTTATATCCCAGTGTAACCCCCAAAGATGAAACACCAAAAGGTTTGCAGGCTCTGATGTGGGTAGTTAATACGTCAACTTCCCGAAGGTGTAACTTTTGGATACAATCTTAATTTGTGGTTCTTGATATACTTTCGGAAAGGTATAGAAGAGGAGTACACATTTTAAATTTCTAAGTATATATAAAACATTGTTTAGGCCCTCAAAATGTCCTTGTAATTTTAGGACCCAAAAAAATGTAGAAAATTGCTAAGATGGAAAACTATGTTTTGAGCCAGTGGAATAGGTGTGTGGCCACTGATATCCACCTAGATAAAAACCATTTATCATTGTATATCACTAAAATCAATACATCACATTGTTTTTCATTATGTCATTATTGGAATAAATGCAACTAATTTCTCTAAATCATTTTTTGTTGTACCATCTCTAAAATAAATGCACCCTATTTTATTGTGTTCTATCAATGTTGAAATCATTTCAAATCCCTTCCTGCTCTAAATAATTTTGTAAATATTATCACTGACATCAATACTCACTATTGTATTGTGTTATATCATTGTTGAAACCAATGCAAGTACTCAATGATTGATATTTTATATTTTATTTTCGTTGAATGTGTTAGCTTTCTAATTTTTTCATATTGATTAGATAAGAATGGAAGTTGATTTGGAAGACCATTCAAACCTTTAACTCAAGATATATAATATTACAATGACGGCCATACTCTGTCTCTCTTGTTTTCCAATATTAATAGTTCATTTCCCTTATAATTTTATTTACATTCAATTACATGATTTTGATTTTAATGCATTGTATATGTAAATTCACACTATAAATCTTAACATTCTATATATGTAACGATCTCTGTTATAGACATATGAAAATAAATAAATAAAAGATAACATTGATACCAAAGTGTCACGTCGATAGCCAGGTAGGTTGGCCACATTACACCAGTTCTTTTCTTTTTAGTCACATTAGACTTACATATTTTCTTAGAATTACTGCCTTTATGACTTTGATATCTTAAGATGATAATTCCTACCATCAAGAAGTGTGAAATATCTTGGATATCATCTCATTAACTTAAAATTCCCTGCACATTTACAAACATGTAGTTCTACAACATACATAAACCATGAATAAATATATAAACAGTTAAAACAACAAATTAAATATAGTATACACAATAAACAATATATAATTACGCATAAGAACACTTATATTTTATGTAAATCACCAACTGTGTGAAGACCTCATATGTTCCTCCTAGCCATAGACTTTGTTGCTCATAAATTTTCAACATCGGGTCACCCTCGAGATGAGGTTAGAACTCCAATAGGGAAGGCTTCCTAGGTCAGAATAGGGTCTATACTCAACAATTAATATTAGGTCAAGGTGCCAACTATTACAATTATCCTACAGACTCTCATTTCCCACATTCCTATCCAACCCAAAGATTTGTGCCCCTTCACTGCTCAACGATCCTTTTTCTACCCCACTTCCCTTCCGAGGCTTCAAAAACAGGTTGAACAGAAAGTCTCAGAGCCTTGAAACTATTTCCCAGTGCACAGTAAACAATATTTTATAGTTCTTTCACAAGAGAGAGTTTTCCATAGGCCTGACAACCTGTTCTTCAGATTACATGGGCCTAGAAAATAGCTTCCTCAGAATACAACAATATTGATATTCTTGTTACTAGTCTCTTCCCTGATATTTTCCCATACAGATACGAGAATATAATCACAACATACCCATGGTAATAAATGCAGGTTACAATGATCAGGAAATGATGAGAAGATCCATGAATGAATATCACAGAATGATGGAGTGTAAGAGTAAAATTCTCCAAGAATGATGAGATGATGGGAAAATACACTAAGTTTCCCAATATATCTGCATGTCCCCATCTATACACTTTTCATGATGAAAATTCATGAGCTCCACTTGGTATAAATTCCCCATTATTAGAACTTAGACTAAGATATCTTAATATTTGGACCTTAGGAAATATATTAAAATAATATTTCCTTGACTTAATCCCCCTTGGATTAACTCTTAGTCTTAGACACATATCCCCCCTTTCCTCTAATGGAATTTCCAAGTCCCCTCATACTCTTTCATCTAATTGGTTTGCATCAATAATATGTTTTATTAATAATATGTGTGATACATATTACAAAGATATTGAAATAATATAGGCTCTCTGGCCACCAAACATATGTACAATGGCACTTAGGCCCAAAAATATCTTAGCTCATCAGCCTTCATGTACAATTACATCTTGGGGTTCAGTGTAGGGGTATTCCATTACCCTTCCCATTATTTATGCACTGTCCTCCGTGCATTATGTACACATGTACAAGTAAAATTATTCAAAAATCTCCAAAAAGATACGGGTACTCTTTATGCGTGGCATATTCATATTCCCACATTGCATCTTTAGGACTGTAATAGGTCCACTAAATATTTACTATCTCGATGGCTCAATTCCAGAGCTGCTTGACCTTCCGATCCAATATGCACATAGGTTGTACTTGGAGGTCTCCTTCTTTCCCCACCTGGATCAAATTCCAATCAATTATATGATTAACATCATGCACATACTTTTTAAGCAAATACACATGGAATGCATTATGAATGCACATGGATGGAGGTAATGCAAGCATGTATGAAATAAGACCAATCTTCTCCAGGATTTCAAAGGGTCCATGATATCTTGTTGTAAGCTTTGAAAAACTCCCCAATTTCAAAGAGCTTCTCTTGGCATTCACTTTCATAAATACATTGTCACCCACTTTTTCTTATTGATGTAGATTTTCTTCCTATCTTGGGAAACCTTTAAATTCTATTTAATCCTCACCATCTGATCTTCCAATTCCCTAAGAAATTCTAGCCCAACCACTACTCTATTTGTTGGGTTGTCCCAACTTACTGGGATATTTCACTTTCAGCCATATAATGCCTCAGATGAGCTCATCCTCAAAGATGCTTGATACCCATTGTTATATGAAAACTAGAATAAGTGTAAATAGTCTTCCCATTTCGATGGTTTATCCATCACATACATTCTTAGCATATCTTCAATCACTTGATTGATTCTCTTTTTTTTTCCATCAGATTCTGGGTGATATGTTGTGCTAAAGTTGAGATGGGTCGCAAATGATTTAAATAATCCCTTCCAAAATTTTGATTTAAACTTTGGATCTCTATCATAAACTATTTCCTTGGGAACACCATGAAGCATGGAAATTTCTCTCATATAGATATCTGCAATATTGGTTTCCTTGTGAGTTAGCTTCACTAGAATAAAATGAGCAACTTTAGTGCGTTTATCCACCACCACCATGATGGATTCATGTTGCTTCATTGTTCTAGGAAGCTTGGTGATAAAATAAACTATCACCACTCCACTCAGGAATAGGCAATGGTTGTAGCAAACCAACTGGATATCTATGCTCAACCTTGACCTTCTAACATTCAAGACATCTAGCTATATAATAATCCACTTCTTTCTTCATACCTGGCCAGTAATATTGGCTTTGGACAACTGCAATTGTTTTCTGGTATCTCGGGTGCTCAGTATAAGGCACATTATGGATCTCTCTTAATATCATATTCCTCAGATCTTGAGAAGTAGCTACGTGATTTCTACCTTTATACAAGAGGATTCCATCTTCTCTCAACTCATAGTCTTTGTTTTTATGATGTAAATTATCTTGTTGTAATTTTTCCATTGTCTGTACAAAGTGTTGATCTAATTTTTACCCTTCTAAAATTATGTCTTTTAGATTAGGTTTGTACATAATTATGGTTTTACAATATGCATCTCATGCACCCTTATGTTGAGTGCATATACCACATTGTTCTCTTTTCCTTTGATATGCTTTATATCAAAGTCATATTCACTAATAAATTTCATCCATCTGATTTTCCTAGCATTCAAAGTTGATTGTCCATACAAATACTTTACACCACTATGGTCTATCCTCAATTCAAATCTTCTTCCCATAAGGTAGGTCCTCCACATCTTCAAGGCATGCACTATGGATTCCAATTATAAATCATGAGTCGTGTAATGTCTCTCATGATCCTTTAATTTTCTTGATTTATAACATATCACATGCCCATTTATACTAAGGACTCAACCAAGTCCTTATTTGCATGAATAAATGCACATAATGAATTATTTATCAAGACCAACAATATTTAATATGGGTGCACTTTTCAAGAAGCATTTGAAGTGTTGAAACTTCTTTCACAACCAATAGTCCATTCAAATATTACACCCTTGTTTCTCAAGGAAGTGTTGGGTGAGAAATATTTAAAAAACCTTTGATGAATCTTCTATACTATCTAGAAAGTCCCATGAAATATATCACCTATGAGACATTATTTGGTACAAGCCAACCCTCAATGGCTCTTATATTTTCAAGATCCACATTTACCCCTTGCTCTGAAACGATATGGCCTAAATAATGTATATGCCTTTGATAAAATGAGCACTTGCTCAATTTTGCATACAAATGATGTTCCCTAAACACTTGTAGCACCATCCTTAAGTGCTACTCGTGATCTTCTTCAGATTTGAGTAAATAAGAATGTCATCCAAGAATAAAATTACAAACTTATCCAAGTAATTTATGAAAACACCATTCATCAAAGACATAAATGACATAAATGAAGTTGGTGCATTCGACAACCTAAATGGAACCACTGTAAACTCATAATGGGCACATATCGTTCTGAAAAAAGCCTTATTGATATCTTCTTCTTAGATTCTCACTTGATGATAGCTTGATCTGAGTTCAATCTTGGAGAATATATCCACATCTTGCAGCTGATAAAATAGATCATCTATCCTTGGCAATAGATACTTGTTCTTCACAGTCACCTTGTTCAACTGCCTAAATTTAATACATAATCTTAAGGTACCATCTTTATTTTTGGAAAATAATATTGGGGAATCCCAGGGAGACACACTTGAGTGTATATACCCCTTCTTCAAGAGTTCTTCAAGTTACATTTGTAATTCCTTTAATTCTGGTGCAGCTCCAGGAATCAGATGAATAGAGAAATCAATATCTATTTTCGGTGGAAAATGTAATAGCCGGTTTTAAATTTTACATCAAATTATTTTGATAAACTAAGAGTAATTTCATAACACAGTCATTTATAATAGTAACTTCCGTAACTTCAAATTTTACAATGAATAATAAAAAAAATTCTAACATAATACAACAATGCATAAATTTTTAGAGAAATACCTTAACTCTGATGCTACTAATCCTTCCTGTTGTCTGCAGCTTGCTCCTTCCTGCTTCTTTAGGACACCACCCAAAACCGACCTCCCTGCCGACTAGTTAGCTCCTAGCCCTAGGATATCAACGGATATCCTAGCCCTCCGTGCCCAAAAC
>JZKD02S0656456.1:21108-33638 GCA_000966675.3 Picea glauca | reverse complement strand
TCGATATGGAGAAAATCCTTGCTCGCAGGTTTGCTCCTTTTAATTTTTCTGTTATTCCTGGTTTTCCTAATGTTGTCCCCTCTATGGATGAATGGGGTGATTATTTGTCCATATTTGGAAAGTGCGAAGAGGACGACCCTGCTCAGCACCTCAGTGAGTTTCATGAACTCATGCGTCAGTGGAAGATACATCATGAGGATGTGTTATTGAAGATGTTCATGTTCTCGTTAGCAGGGGATGCGCGTAAATGGTACCATTCTTTACCCCCTGCTAGCATTTCTTCACTCAATGGATTCCATGCAGCTTTCACCATCTATTGTCATAGGTTGTATCCCCCTGAGTTAATTTGTCATAATTGTTGTGAGGGATACCACAACTCTATACAAGAGAAAGTTGTCTCTGACGTAAGTTGTGGGGAGGATCCTGATGATCTGGATCATAACTCAGTCCTTTCTCCTCAGTATTCATCTACATCTGAGGCAGGTTATGAAAGTGATGAAGTTCCCAGGGAGGAGGACGACACCCTGAGTAAGCTGGTGGAGTAGGTGAAATATCTCTCTGCCCAATTAGAAGGGTTGAAATATGAAGACTGTGCAGAGGATTTTCCAGTCCTTGAGGCAGACGCTCTGAGCAACTTTTTTGAAGAGATTGTTGAAGATTCATTAGATGAGTTGGCATCTGCCCCCGATGAGCTTGCAGTCTCAGATCAAAGCCATGAAGAGGTAGTTGTGGAAGAGGATTGCTCTCTTTTCCTTCATGAGATTTCGCACGATGTGTTTACATTCGGGGTCGAAACGGAGGAGCCGGGGATAGTTCCATTTCTGCAAGTTGGAGAAGCTTTGTTCCCCCCGACTTCGATGATTATCTGGAAGAGGAGCAGTAAAATCCGACATCACCTTTTGCTTGTCAGAGCAGCCAGGCCATTTATGACAGTTACGGATCAGAGTCTGAACTCGATATGCTGGATTCCCAAGAGCAGGTCGCAGAGCCTTATCCTTTGCTCGCTAAAGAAAATTGTCACGAGGAAATCAGCTACCTCGGTCTTTCAAGAGACGTTGAGCAGTACGAGGAAGAACAAAGCCACCCCATGGTCCCTATTTATGATGAATACGAATCAGACCTGGGGGAGACCAAACCAGAGGAGCAGAATATTTCCTGTCCAGAGCCAGTCAGCAAGCAGCCACCGCCCGAGAGAAATGAGCCTACGTCAGTTGTCCACCACCAACCTATGCTTATCATAGATATTCAGCCACAGGTGAACAGTTGTGTAGAAGAGGAGGGTGTCTATCCCCCATTTTCTAGAATTTACCACTCATTCCATGACCCTGTCTGCAAGTACATGGAGTGGCATTTCCCCTATGCCCTGGAGCCGCCCTATTTCATCTCAACTCTAGCCTGTAAGGAGGAGTTGAAGAGTGTAATCATCTTGTTGTCACGGCTACACCATATGATGGTGATCATTGATAGGAGGAAGGAGCTTCTATCCAGGAAGCTGCTTGAATGGCTATGGTAGAAGTTTTCTTTCACCTAGCCCATGTAAAATGTTTTATTAGCATTAGGACTATATATAAATAAGCTCCTTTGAGCATGTAGCGTTTGTTTTGTTTTGCTTTGTTTTTTCAGCCTATATTTTCAGAAGTGGGATGTTTTGAGCATGACTCCATAGCCCAATAGCAAGGCACTGAAGCTGCAAAAGGAGTTCTTAGAGCATCACAGGGACGACTCTATCCCCCATGGAGCCAAATGTTAGCGATAATTCTTGTCATGGGCTCGAGAGCATTTGGGTCTGCAAGTTGCACGAAATAATCAAGTGCAGCACAGGAGAGTCCCTGTTTTTCCAAGTAGCAGGTCAAGCGAGCGGGCAAGATGTCGTTGGCGGCGTCGAAGGTCTATTTTTTGAAGCAGATCAACGGTCGGTGGATAATTGCAGTCAGCCGAGTCACGCCAAGTATAGCGCAGAAGTTTTAAAGAGGTGAACGGTGTCAGCCGTCGGATCAGCAGAAGAACAGATCTGGACTGTTGGTTCGGGAGTGGACGCGTGTCACGAGATTACCCACATCGGGGTCTCGGGCATCGGAGGTTGGAAGAAGAAGTCATTCGACTTCACGAGCGGCGAAGTGGAATACCGGTGGCAGAAGCCCTCGGGATCTCGCTGCGAGAAGTCCCGAGGTATTGGCATTAGGATTCGCGAGTTGCGAAGTGTCGAGGTTCGTGTGAACGTATGGCAAAGCATAAGGTGGGACCGCGTGGTCGACGGGTGGACACGCGTTGGCTGGATATAAAGTCAACATTCCATTGAATTCTCGCATCTCGGGGACTCGCAAAATAGGAGGGTGAAAACTCGACGGTTCAACCGGCGAGGTTGCGAGGTTGCGAGGACCCGAGCCCATAAGTATTGCCAAGATGATCTCAGCCGTCCATCCAGAGGGGCACGTGGTTTGCGATTAGGCTCCTCGCCTCCTTGCCCCTCGCAACTTTGAAGATCGAGGACCAGCCTCCTTCCAGTCGTGAGACGCGAGGTGCCGAAAGCGTCTTTGAAGATAGGCACAAGGTCACAGCCCATGGTCACTTGAGGAAAGAAAGGAGTTGCAGAAAGAAGGTCGAAGGCGTCAAGTTCAGTTGTAGAGAGGATCATCGCGGTCTCCGAGCGCTATCGGATCCGATTTCCATATTGTTCCTCGTCTGAAGTAAATGACGGAAAGAGCGGGTGGTTGAAGCCTCATTTCATTCATTAAGTGAGGGGATGGAGGGTCTGGCAAGCCATCTGCCTGAGGAAGTCCTGTGTATCGATTTCCTCAAAAATGCCATGCCTAAGTCCTCGACTAGCCGAAGGAAGTTTGAACGCGCTAGCTCGACATTTAATGGCTCAGCTACTCCCCTTGCTGGAGCCACGCGCAGATTGAGATGGCGTCTGTCATAGGCGCACGATCGTCCAGTCTGCATGCGCAGACTGTCAGAAGACATGCAGACACAATGTTATTAATGCAGTATCCCGTTTTCGCTGCTGTGTTTTGTTTTGAGTATATGTAGGCGTTTTCGCCATTTTTGTAAGCATCGATGGTAGAGCAGACCTCCCGACTGTAATGTTTTAACTGCTATTCTAGTTTTCATCTTATGTATCTGTATATGAGATTTCTTGTTTTATGACAGACAGTTCTCCCTACTCCATCTTATTTTCGTCTCATGCTAAGAGAGTTCGTGATTGACTGAGTCGCGCGAATGGTTGCATTTCTGTCATGATAAATGATTTATCGTGGCATTATTGTACTCTCTGGTTTTCTGTGTTTAAGTGCAAGAAGATCTCGTATTTAGATGCCTTCTTCCTTAGTCTGTTAGAAACCTACTGTTTATAACAGACCTCTGCGCTCTCCTCATATAAGTCTTCCACCTGTTCACCCTTTACTGCAACTCACTATCTGAAGTTTACGCAAGACCTCACTTACTCATGCATACCTGGCCTAGTTTCAGAGTTGGAATGATGTTGTTTTGAGTTGGCTTCCATTCGGTCACCCCATCTATAAACCACCGTGACATAAAACTGATGGGTGTTGAGCTCTGCTCCTGCTAGCAATCCAGGAGTGACTTCCGTCGCCAACAGGATGGAAAGACAATGTTTTACATACATCAAGCCATGCATGAGAGCATATTCCCAAGAGTTGCATCAAAAAAGCAAGCCAAGGAGGCATGGGAAATATTACAAACCTCTTATCAAGGTATGGACAAACTCAAGACTTCAAAACTACAAATTCTTAGAAAACATTTTGAAACTCTGTCAATGAAAGATTCAGACTTAGTAGATTTTTTTTACACCCATGTTATTGGCCTGATAAATCAAATTAAATCCCATGGAGAAACCATAGAAGACATAAAAGTTGTTCAAAAGGTACTTATGAGTCTTCCTCCTAAATTTGATACTCTTGTTGTGACTTTGGAAGAGAGAAAATACCTGAGTCAGTTTAGCCTAGATGAACTACAAGCTTCCCTCATTAATTATGAACATGGTTTGAATAGGTCAAGTATTTCACTAGAGAATGCATTTCTCGCGCAATGATATATAAGTCGTGGAAGATGAAGGGGGGGAGAGATAACTCTAGAGGAAGATGAAGAAATTTTTTCAGAGGTGGACGCAGTAGCAGTCTTGGAAACACTGGTGGA
Organism: Picea glauca; assembly: GCA_000966675.3. Classification (NCBI taxonomy): domain Eukaryota; kingdom Viridiplantae; phylum Streptophyta; class Pinopsida; order Pinales; family Pinaceae; genus Picea; species Picea glauca. Next base: position 29,483 of record JZKD02S0656456.1, on the reverse strand, counting down.
AGAGGTCAAAACCCAAATATCAGTCAACCAAATGGTCAGAGAACTAAAAAATCAAAGATCCAGTGCCATTACTATAAAAAGTATAGACATTATGCATATGAATGCAAGAAGAAACAGTATAATCAGAACAGGTAAGGTCAAGATCAGTCACACAGTGCAAATAGTCCCTGCAGTCCTATGTTTATGGCACACACTAAAGCAATGCCTATAGTATCACCAGTTGAATGTAATGTTGCTCAAGAAATCCCTTGTGACATATGGTAACTAGATTCATGTTGCAACAACCACATGACAGGAAACATATAATTGCTTTCTAGTTTGGATAACTCAGTCCAAACCAAAGTTACACTTGGAACCGATATCGAAGTCACTGTCTTAGGCAAAGGAAGTATAAACATTTTAAGTAAGAAAGGAGAACAAAAATTTATGCTTGATGTATATTATGTTTCTGGTCTGAATCATAATATGATGAGCACATGAAAATTGTTACAAAAATGATACATAATCTACATGGAAGATAATCATTGTGTGATTATGGACAGATATCCAAGCAATTAACTTATTGCAAGAATTCAGATGACAAGTAACAAAATGTTTCCATTGACATTGAAGCCAACCAAGAAGAGGAATACAGGGCTAGTTGTTAGTAAAGAAAAAGATGCACTGTTAGGCATTGCATTTATAGAAGAAAGTGCGCGCAATTTCAATGAATAAAATGGTGTGCGCGATATCAAGAAAGGAGAAAATGAAGCAAAGATGAAGGCAACATTCCAATATGAAGTACATGATGATTCCTAGCTATGGAATTCAGATTCGATCATTTAAACTTTGGATGTTTGAAGTTGCTACACACAAAAGATATGGTAAAAGGTTTTCCATTGATTGAAAAAACAAAAAGGATATGTGAAGGATGCATATTTGGAAAGCAACACAGAGAATCATTTCCATTTGGCAAGTCATATGGAGAAAAAAATCCACTGGAAATTGTACATTCAGACATTTGCGGACCAATGCAAACACCTTATATAGGAGGCAATACATATTTTCTGACATTTATTGATGATTTCTCAAGAAAAACATGGATTTATTTCCTAAAGCATAAATCTGACGCATTGGGTTGTTTTCAACAGTTTAAATCACTTATGGAGAATCATATTGGTTATTACATCAAGTGTCTAAGAACTAATAGAGGAGGAAAATACTTCTCAAGAGAATTTCAGAACTTTTGTAAAGTTCATGGAATCTATAGGCAATTTACCGCACGATATACACCACAGCAGAATGGTGTCACAGAAAGAAAGAACATAACCATCATGGAAGTGGTGTGCAGTATGTTGACAACGAAACATTTGTCAAATGAGTATTGGGTTGAGGTAGTAGCAACTGCAATATACATCATGAACAAATGTCCAACAAAGAGTGTGAAGAATAGAGTTCCTCAAGAATCCTGGACAGATATGAAGCATAATGTGGCGCACTTAAAATTTTTCCGTTGTATCGCATATGCACATGTTCCCGATGAGGTGACAAAGAAGCTAGACAACAAATGACAGAAATGTATATTTGTTGGGTATTATGAAGAAACAAAAGGATACAAGTTGTATGACCCTGCCACAAGAAAATTCATAATCAGCGGCGATGTTCAGTTCATGGAGAATGAAGCATGGGATGGAAGCATAACAAAGACAGTCAGAATTACTGATGTTATGGAGCATGAAGACATGGAAAAAGAGGTGAATCAAACACCATGTATAAGTCAGTGCGCAATCCCTTCTACACTTGACACTGTGATGCAAATCCAAACACAAACTACTCCAGTAAGATCAATAGTTGTGTAGTCCACACCTAGAGTGCAAAAAACCCCAGCAAGCAGTTCAAATAGTTCTACATTTCCAGATCCAACACTAGCAAGTTTGTTACCAAGAAAGACAAGAAGTCTTTGCGACATCTATAATGAGGACAAAACAAATTCATTTTCATTCTTTGCTCTGTTTTCACAAATAGATGATCCATTAACCTTTGAATAAGTTGTCAAAGATGATGTATGGGCTCAAGCCATGGATGAAGAAATTAGATGCATAGAGAAAAATTAGACGTGGAAATTAGTAGATGTACCTAAAGACAAGGATGTGATAAGTGTGAAATTGATTTATAAAACCAAGCAAGATGTAAATGGAAATGTGTAGAAGTACAAGGCAAGGTTAGTTTCAAGAGGTTTTACACAACAACCTGGAATTGATTTCAATGAAACATTTGCATCAGTTTCATGCATGGATACAACTAGAACTGTGTTAACCATTGATGCGCATAACAGATGGTCAGTTTATCAAATGGATGTAAATTTGGCATTCCTGAATGGACATTTAGAAGAAGAAGTGTATGTGGAACAACCACAAGACTATGAGGTTCCAAGACAAGAGAACAAAATGAATAGATAAAAGAAAGCACTATATGGATTAAAGAAATCTCCCAAAGCTTGGTATAGTCGCATAGATTCCTACCTCACTCAAAATGGATTTCAGAGAAGTGAATGTAAGCCAACATTGTACATCAAATAAAAATCAGCAAGGTAATATGTTAATTGTTTTCTTATATGTAAATGATTTGATATTTACAAGTGATTTTGGCATAGAACAATTTAAGTCAATCATGAAGGATGAATTTGAAATGACTAATTTGGGGCATATGAGATGTTTTCTCAGTATTGAAGTTCACTAGTCCAAATCTGGTATATTTATATCACAATCTAAGTATGCGCATGAAATTATGAAAATATTCAACATGATAAATTCCAAAGCAGCCCTAACACATGTCATAATAGGATTGAAGTTAAGCAAATAAGATAAAGGATCTAAGGTGGATCCCACACTGTTTAAAAGACTGGCAGGGAGTCATATGTATCTAACAACAACAAGACCTAATATTATATATGGATTGAACCTAATTTCAAGGTTCATGGAAACTCCAAAAGAATCACATTCAAAGGAAGGAAATATGATAATGAGATATGTAAATGGAACAAAAGATTTTTGCATTAAGTATTCTACTTTAAAAGATTTCAAACTTATATGGTTACATTGATAGTGATTGTGGAGGAAAAATAGATGGCAGGAAAAGTACCTCTAGGTACACATTTCATTTTGGAACAGGTATGGTATCATGGGCATCAAGGAAGCAGCCCATAGTGACCCTTTCTTCAATAAAAGCAGAGTATGTCGCAATGACAAGCGTAGAGTCTCAAGCAATTTGGATGAGAAGAATGTTAAAATATTTGTTGTAGGAACAAAAGGAACCAACAACAGTGTTTTGTGACAAAAATTCAGCCATTATGTTATCAAAGAATCATGTGTTTCACAAGAAAACCAAGTATATTGATACAATGTATCGTTTTATCAGAGAAATGGTAAATAACAAATAAATTTGTTTAGAGTTTTGCAGGTCAAAAGAACAAGTCACATATATTTTCACAAAAGCTTTAGCTAGAGATGCATTTCAGCATATGTGCAGTACTCTGGGAGTCTGCGCAGTGACAGACGATTGACTGTTCAAGCAAATTCAAATTTTTATGTAATTTTTTGTCATGTAAATCCCGCCTACTTATAATTAAGGGGGAGTGTTGGAAATAATAATTACAAGTCAGTGAGCTTTATGACTCCGCCAATTTGTTAGTCCGTTAATCGTCCTCAATCTGCAACTACAGTTTATTTAGTTTACATTTACATTTACAAAAACTTAGTATTTGTCCGTCGGAAAGCATGAGAGTTAATTAATGAATTTGATCTTTATCTTTCTCGAGTCCAGTTAAGTAGTTCAGAGTCATTCGAATTTATTTGTGTCTTAAATGTTAAGTCAGTTAGCTTCTGTAAGAAGTCTTGGTCATAGTCTTTATATTTATGAGTCTATAGTCAGTCGATACACATGCAGAGAGAGGTAGAGAGAACATAGTCGTGAAGGAGAAACATCAACAACTGAGAAGTCGAAGAAGTTTGAGAGCATAAGCTCTCTGTCTGTAAAATCAACAGAAGCTGTTGGAGTCGAAGCTCATCATAGTTTTATATTTTGTAATCACGCGTTGCACCGAAGTTATTAATATAAAGTATTTTGTGTGTTGAAAAGTTATGTTGTATTTCTAAGTTTATATGCTAAGTATAAAACTGTGTTGTTTATGTGTCACGAAATCATTCTTTAAGTATTTTATCACAACACACAGTAAATAGTGCAGTCTGTGCATTGCACGATAAGTCATAAAAGTTCAATGATGAAGTTTTGTGGCACGCAGTATTTGCAACTATGCTATGCAAAATAAGTATGCGCGTTGTAGATCTGAGAACTTTATCTTCAAACCCTAATCTACGCATAATTTTCCCTTTTTCTCTTAATGTTGTAATATTTGTTGTTGGATTTATTTTCACAAAAAATTTGCAACTGAACAATAGGTGGGATTCCTAATCCACATTCTAGGCATGAACGCTTCACTTAGGACAAGTCTTCCACATTCTAGGTATAGACGCTTCACTAAAGAAAATTCTTCCACATTCTAGGCACAAATGCTTCACTTAGGATAAGTCTTCTCTGATTGTCAAAACTACAGTGAGATGATGTAAACACTAGAGTAGTTGTTATTCGTTTTCAAATAGTTAGAGAAGCAGGTTGGATTGTAGCCAATTTCTTAGAAGGGTCAGAAAGTTATGCATTGGAGGCTTTGTATGAGAAAATGCTTCTATACTAGATCAAACATTTTCTCCCTTTAGTGTACCTACTCAAGTCCTAATGAAAACGTTGTAAGGGAATTTGTGGGATGAGTAGGTGACCATTCATTTATAACTAAAATGATACTATTGTTGCACAACTCTATAACATTAATATTAGCAAAAAAATAGATTGATGCTAATAATAAATAAATAGAATCACCAACAAAGTAGTCATCCACATAGAATAGACAATACACAACTTGAAAAGAAAGGGGGGTTCCATTATTCCATTGTACCATCAGGATTCATACTAACAACATACTACAAAACCCTATTCTACCACTACAAAATAGTAATGAGCATTACAAATCCAAAAGACTAACAACCACTCTAGCATCAACAATAATCACCAACAACAATAGTAGAAACAACCTCTAACTATAGCCCAAATGAACTACTTATATAATGAATGATGATCATCTTTAACTCTATCAAACCCTAATTATCCTAGTTAACTTCATAAATACATTACATTACATATCATTAATGACCTAGCTAAATTATGCTACAAAACAAGGTTCCGTCCATTTTTTATGCAACTACTTGGGGGTCCACATGGCACATTTAAGGTTGTCCATGTGTCACATGATCATCTTTTTTGTGCATTATCCAAAAATGAAGGGGGCAAGTATAGGACCAATGTGAGTGCACAAGCATGGAACTAACTAGAGGTGTTGAGCTCCTAAGTCAACTTCCCTAATAGAATTGAGGCCCCAATAGTGAAGGTTTGCTCCTAGTCACTATCTTGTTCTAGGAGCTACATTTGTGAAATTGCCTACCATAAAAAACTACAAAAGATTATAATTGTTTCTATTCAAAGTATGCATTCTATGCATTAATCCGAAATTCTCTTAGAGCTATTTATCTACAAGCACAACATCATGCATGGTGGAAAATTGATCATCGACGACCTAGACTTCATTGAGCTTAGCGATCCATTTAAGAGTATTGGGGAGCGCACTTGCTTCAATGTTCATCTATTTAATATTCTCCCACAATTTCCCAAATGGTCATTCCCTCTTCTAAAAAATCCCTATAAAATCCTAAATGGTGGTGTAGATAAGTTGGATTTCATCTATGGCCCTCCTTAAGTGCACACATACATTATGACCTTGAACTTGGAGGGGAGGGGCCTTGTCCATAATCTCCTACAAATGTTGATCATCTTAAATGCACCCTTATCCAACTCTAACTACAAAGAAACTTCATGTTGGCGTAACTACCTCCAAAATGAATAGACTATATCTAATGATTTGCTAGGTGGATAAGCAAGGGGAAAATTGTCTAACTATATATCAACCTGCTTCAATTTGGGCCAAAGGTTCTTCAAATGAACCCAAACCATCTCCAACTCATTTTCGTCTTGTCTCCTAGCCTGTACCTATAGGTATCTATCTAAAGTAACCTCGGTGTGTTGAATACACAATTTCTAATGACCCTATTTGAGGTATTTCCGGTATCTCTCTTGTGTGCTTCTCTTGGTAAAGGTACGCTTCTATTAGTAGAGGTACGTTCTCTTGGTATTGTGTTGTTGTTGCAACAATGGTGTTTCTAGTTAGGGTTTATCCGTTGGTTCTAGAGTGGACTTTCCAGAATCACTCTATCTAAGAAAATGTTAGTTTTCTCGAGGGTGGCATATGTGAGTGCCTATTGTTGGGTGACAATGATGTGACATTTTCTATGGTTAAACGAGCATACCAAAATTTTAACATCGTATCATATCTAGTTTCCTTCATAATAGTCTAACCTCTCAAAGGAAGATCCTCAATTTCCCCCATTGTCAAGATATTTGAGCAATTACCGAACCCACTATGAAGGTCACCTAAGGAGGGAACATCTTTTCCCCGAATCAGATCTACAATATTCTGAAGTTGTAGTTCCAGTTGTAGTGCCAATTGATTCATGCCATTTGCAACACCATTTGCAATGCCATTTGTAGTGCCAGTTGCAACACCAGTTGCAGTTCCTTTGCTCCAATGAATTTTCTGATAACTCGTTAAGCAACTTGTTGAAAGGATGTTGAAATTATTCTTTACTTAGATAAAATTTCTATCCATTCTTCCGACAAATACGATTTCTAGTTTTTCAACAACAATAAAACCTAACCCAAATTCATTGGGCACTTTTAGAGAAGATTTGGGCCTATTTTTTTGGTTATCCTAGTGTGCCCTACCCTAGCGCATCTCCACTGATATTCAGATTGCAAGTTGGAGCACTTTGAAATTTTTGGGTTTGTCATTACTTACCGCTACTTTCAGATGGTGTCATTGTCTGCCACTATTTGCCACTGTCGTCGGAGGTATGTACTTGTATATGTTTAAACTATATCACTATATTGAGGGTGTTTGCAGGAGAAGGGATATTTTTTCCAAGCATCAACAGTAGATTGAGAGGGATCTTAGATCCAACACATTCAGAGGAACACAACACTCTAGGTTTGATTGTTTTGATATGCCTCTAGTTGTTATGGCATTATTGTGATCTTTTGAACATCAAAGTTGCTTTTTGATCTATTAAGGTTATGATTATTTATGGTCAAAGTTAAAGTTATAAGATGACCTTATTCAAAGTATTAGATAGATTGAGGTTGAGATTTTAGATTTTAATTGCATAATATTCTCTAACTCAGATTTATGTCAAGAAATCATATTGTCTTAGTATGGGGGACAAGTTGGAGAGAATACTTGTCATCTTGAATGAAGGAGACTCGGAAGAAAAGAAACAACACTCATTCTTGAAGATAAGACTTCCAAGTTCCAGGTTTGATTGATTAAATTGATAAGTTTCCAATTTGCACATATCAAGTTTGATCATTTCTACATTACAAGTAAGCACTATAGTTGTGGCAACAATCTTTGAAAGGTTCCATTACTGCTAGGTACAATGAATACTTGGTATCATGTGAGTACTATTGATACAAATGCCTATTATACTTGTTTGCAAGATGAACTAACATCTCCTCTAGGAGATACTTCTGGTTTTGCTTCCAGGAAGGTCACCTTGGTAATGTTATGATGATTACCATGAAATTGTCTTTTATTCTTGTTAACACAGATATGTTCTTATGAAAATGATATTATATTGGAAATTCTTTTGATCTTGTTGCTCTTGTCTCCGCCAGGTTACCATGGAAGAATGATTGGTCACAACATTGGAAGAGTGTTGTTCCTATTTCTTATTATTTCATTTTTATTTTGGCTCTTGTTCCAGGAAGGTCACAAGTGATAGCTCTTAGAAGGAGCTATTGTGACAGTTGTTCTCGTTATTGTTTTTATTATTATTATAAGAATAATATTCTTGTTTATTGTTTTCCCTTGTTGTTGGTCTTGTTCCGAGAAGGTCATAGGTGATAACTCTGAGGAGAACTATAGTGATAGTTGTAAAAGGAAACATATGATATGGTCTCTAGTTGGAGACATGGAGTAGACTATCCAGATAAGAAGTTGTATATAGGACCGTATACATCCATGTACCAAAGAAAAAGAGGACGAAGTTAAAACATTTTGAAAAGAAGGTTACTTTTGCGAGATACAGAGTATCTCATATGGAGATTTATTTTAAGGGGAAGAAGGCTCTAAATATGACCAAATAGATCCCTTTATTACAGAGTTAGTAGAGCTAGAA
>JZKD02S0656456.1:0-12530 GCA_000966675.3 Picea glauca | reverse complement strand
TCGATATGGAGAAAATCCTTGCTCGCAGGTTTGCTCCTTTTAATTTTTCTGTTATTCCTGGTTTTCCTAATGTTGTCCCCTCTATGGATGAATGGGGTGATTATTTGTCCATATTTGGAAAGTGCGAAGAGGACGACCCTGCTCAGCACCTCAGTGAGTTTCATGAACTCATGCGTCAGTGGAAGATACATCATGAGGATGTGTTATTGAAGATGTTCATGTTCTCGTTAGCAGGGGATGCGCGTAAATGGTACCATTCTTTACCCCCTGCTAGCATTTCTTCACTCAATGGATTCCATGCAGCTTTCACCATCTATTGTCATAGGTTGTATCCCCCTGAGTTAATTTGTCATAATTGTTGTGAGGGATACCACAACTCTATACAAGAGAAAGTTGTCTCTGACGTAAGTTGTGGGGAGGATCCTGATGATCTGGATCATAACTCAGTCCTTTCTCCTCAGTATTCATCTACATCTGAGGCAGGTTATGAAAGTGATGAAGTTCCCAGGGAGGAGGACGACACCCTGAGTAAGCTGGTGGAGTAGGTGAAATATCTCTCTGCCCAATTAGAAGGGTTGAAATATGAAGACTGTGCAGAGGATTTTCCAGTCCTTGAGGCAGACGCTCTGAGCAACTTTTTTGAAGAGATTGTTGAAGATTCATTAGATGAGTTGGCATCTGCCCCCGATGAGCTTGCAGTCTCAGATCAAAGCCATGAAGAGGTAGTTGTGGAAGAGGATTGCTCTCTTTTCCTTCATGAGATTTCGCACGATGTGTTTACATTCGGGGTCGAAACGGAGGAGCCGGGGATAGTTCCATTTCTGCAAGTTGGAGAAGCTTTGTTCCCCCCGACTTCGATGATTATCTGGAAGAGGAGCAGTAAAATCCGACATCACCTTTTGCTTGTCAGAGCAGCCAGGCCATTTATGACAGTTACGGATCAGAGTCTGAACTCGATATGCTGGATTCCCAAGAGCAGGTCGCAGAGCCTTATCCTTTGCTCGCTAAAGAAAATTGTCACGAGGAAATCAGCTACCTCGGTCTTTCAAGAGACGTTGAGCAGTACGAGGAAGAACAAAGCCACCCCATGGTCCCTATTTATGATGAATACGAATCAGACCTGGGGGAGACCAAACCAGAGGAGCAGAATATTTCCTGTCCAGAGCCAGTCAGCAAGCAGCCACCGCCCGAGAGAAATGAGCCTACGTCAGTTGTCCACCACCAACCTATGCTTATCATAGATATTCAGCCACAGGTGAACAGTTGTGTAGAAGAGGAGGGTGTCTATCCCCCATTTTCTAGAATTTACCACTCATTCCATGACCCTGTCTGCAAGTACATGGAGTGGCATTTCCCCTATGCCCTGGAGCCGCCCTATTTCATCTCAACTCTAGCCTGTAAGGAGGAGTTGAAGAGTGTAATCATCTTGTTGTCACGGCTACACCATATGATGGTGATCATTGATAGGAGGAAGGAGCTTCTATCCAGGAAGCTGCTTGAATGGCTATGGTAGAAGTTTTCTTTCACCTAGCCCATGTAAAATGTTTTATTAGCATTAGGACTATATATAAATAAGCTCCTTTGAGCATGTAGCGTTTGTTTTGTTTTGCTTTGTTTTTTCAGCCTATATTTTCAGAAGTGGGATGTTTTGAGCATGACTCCATAGCCCAATAGCAAGGCACTGAAGCTGCAAAAGGAGTTCTTAGAGCATCACAGGGACGACTCTATCCCCCATGGAGCCAAATGTTAGCGATAATTCTTGTCATGGGCTCGAGAGCATTTGGGTCTGCAAGTTGCACGAAATAATCAAGTGCAGCACAGGAGAGTCCCTGTTTTTCCAAGTAGCAGGTCAAGCGAGCGGGCAAGATGTCGTTGGCGGCGTCGAAGGTCTATTTTTTGAAGCAGATCAACGGTCGGTGGATAATTGCAGTCAGCCGAGTCACGCCAAGTATAGCGCAGAAGTTTTAAAGAGGTGAACGGTGTCAGCCGTCGGATCAGCAGAAGAACAGATCTGGACTGTTGGTTCGGGAGTGGACGCGTGTCACGAGATTACCCACATCGGGGTCTCGGGCATCGGAGGTTGGAAGAAGAAGTCATTCGACTTCACGAGCGGCGAAGTGGAATACCGGTGGCAGAAGCCCTCGGGATCTCGCTGCGAGAAGTCCCGAGGTATTGGCATTAGGATTCGCGAGTTGCGAAGTGTCGAGGTTCGTGTGAACGTATGGCAAAGCATAAGGTGGGACCGCGTGGTCGACGGGTGGACACGCGTTGGCTGGAGATAAAGTCAACATTCCATTGAATTCTCGCATCTCGGGGACTCGCAAAATAGGAGGGTGAAAACTCGACGGTTCAACCGGCGAGGTTGCGAGGTCGCGAGGACCCAAGCCCATAAGTATTGCCAAGATGATCTCATCCGTCCATCCAGAGGGGCACGTGGTTTGCGATTAGGCTCCTCGCCTCCTTGCCCCTCGCAACTTTGAAGATCGAGGACCAGCCTCCTTCCAATCGTGAGACGCGAGGTGCCGAAAGCGTCTTTGAAGATAGGCACAAGGTCACAGCCCATGGTCACTTAAGGAAAGAAAGGAGTTGCAGAAAGAAGGTCGAAGGCGTCAAGTTCAGTTGCAGAGAGGATCATCGCGGTCTCCGAGCGCTATCGGATCCGATTTCCATATTGTTCCTCGTCTGAAGTAAATGACGAAAAGAGCGGGTGGTTGAAGCCTCATTTCATTCATTAAGTGAGGGGATGGAGGGTCTGGCAAGCCATCTGCCTGAGGAAGTCCTGTGTATCGATTTCCTAAAAAATGCCATGCCTAAGTCCTCGACTAGCCGAAGGAAGTTTGAACGCGCTAGCTCGACATTTAATGGCTCAGCTACTCCCCTTGCTGGAGCCATGCGCAGATTGAGATGGCGTCTGTCATAGGCGCACGATCGTCCAGTCTGCATGCGCAGACTGTCAGAAGACATGCAGACGCAATGTTATTAATGCAGTATCCCGTTTTCGCTGCTGTGTTTTGTTTTGAGTATATGTAGGCGTTTTCGCCATTTTTGTAAGCATCGATGGTAGAGCAGAGCTCCCGACTGTAATGTTTTAACTGCTATTCTAGTTTTCAACTTATGTATCTGTATATGAGATTTCTTGTTTTATGACAGACAGTTCTCCCTACTCCATCTTATTTTCGTCTCATGCTAAGAGAGTTCGTGATTGACTGAGTCACGCGAATGGTTGCATTTCTATCATGATAAATGATTTATCGTGGCATTATTGTACTCTCTGGTTTTCTGTGTTTAAGTGCAAGAAGATCTCGTATTTAGACGCCTTCTTCCTTAGTCTGTTAGAAACCTGCTGTTTATAACAGACCTCTGCGCTCTCCTCATATAAGTCTTCCGCATGTTCACCCTTTACTGCAACTCACTGTCTGAAGTTTACGCAAGACCTCACTTACTCATGCATACCTGGCCTAGTTTCAGAGTTGGAATGATGTTGTTTTGAGTTGGCTTCCATTCGGTCACCCCATCTATAAACCACCGTGACATAAAACTGATGGGTGTTGAGCTCTGCTCCTGCTAGCAATCCAGGAGTGACTTCCGTCGCCAACAGGATGGAAAGACAATGTTTTACATACATCAAGCCATGCATGAGAGCATATTCCCAAGAGTTGCATCAAAAAAGCAAGCCAAGGAGGCATGGGAAATATTACAAACCTCTTATCAAGGTATGGACAAACTCAAGACTTCAAAACTACAAATTCTTAGAAAACATTTTGAAACTCTGTCAATGAAAGATTCAGACTTAGTAGATTTTTTTTACACCCATGTTATTGGCCTGATAAATCAAATTAAATCCCATGGAGAAACCATAGAAGACATAAAAGTTGTTCAAAAGGTACTTATGAGTCTTCCTCCTAAATTTGATACTCTTGTTGTGACTTTGGAAGAGAGAAAATACCTGAGTCAGTTTAGCCTAGATGAACTACAAGCTTCCCTCATTAATTATGAACATGGTTTGAATAGGTCAAGTATTTCACTAGAGAATGCATTTCTCGCGCAATGATATATAAGTCGTGGAAGATGAAGGGGGGGAGAGATAACTCTAGAGGAAGATGAAGAAATTTTTTCAGAGGTGGACGCAGTAGCAGTCTTGGAAACACTGGTGGAAGAGGTCAAAACCCAAATATCAGTCAACCAAATGGTCAGAGAACTAAAAAATCAAAGATCCAGTGCCATTACTATAAAAAGTATAGACATTATGCATATGAATGCAAGAAGAAACAGTATAATCAGAACAGGTAAGGTCAAGATCAGTCACACAGTGCAAATAGTCCCTGCAGTCCTATGTTTATGGCACACACTAAAGCAATGCCTATAGTATCACCAGTTGAATGTAATGTTGCTCAAGAAATCCCTTGTGACATATGGTAACTAGATTCATGTTGCAACAACCACATGACAGGAAACATATAATTGCTTTCTAGTTTGGATAACTCAGTCCAAACCAAAGTTACACTTGGAACCGATATCGAAGTCACTGTCTTAGGCAAAGGAAGTATAAACATTTTAAGTAAGAAAGGAGAACAAAAATTTATGCTTGATGTATATTATGTTTCTGGTCTGAATCATAATATGATGAGCACATGAAAATTGTTACAAAAATGATACATAATCTACATGGAAGATAATCATTGTGTGATTATGGACAGATATCCAAGCAATTAACTTATTGCAAGAATTCAGATGACAAGTAACAAAATGTTTCCATTGACATTGAAGCCAACCAAGAAGAGGAATACAGGGCTAGTTGTTAGTAAAGAAAAAGATGCACTGTTAGGCATTGCATTTATAGAAGAAAGTGCGCGCAATTTCAATGAATAAAATGGTGTGCGCGATATCAAGAAAGGAGAAAATGAAGCAAAGATGAAGGCAACATTCCAATATGAAGTACATGATGATTCCTAGCTATGGAATTCAGATTCGATCATTTAAACTTTGGATGTTTGAAGTTGCTACACACAAAAGATATGGTAAAAGGTTTTCCATTGATTGAAAAAACAAAAAGGATATGTGAAGGATGCATATTTGGAAAGCAACACAGAGAATCATTTCCATTTGGCAAGTCATATGGAGAAAAAAATCCACTGGAAATTGTACATTCAGACATTTGCGGACCAATGCAAACACCTTATATAGGAGGCAATACATATTTTCTGACATTTATTGATGATTTCTCAAGAAAAACATGGATTTATTTCCTAAAGCATAAATCTGACGCATTGGGTTGTTTTCAACAGTTTAAATCACTTATGGAGAATCATATTGGTTATTACATCAAGTGTCTAAGAACTAATAGAGGAGGAAAATACTTCTCAAGAGAATTTCAGAACTTTTGTAAAGTTCATGGAATCTATAGGCAATTTACCGCACGATATACACCACAGCAGAATGGTGTCACAGAAAGAAAGAACATAACCATCATGGAAGTGGTGTGCAGTATGTTGACAACGAAACATTTGTCAAATGAGTATTGGGTTGAGGTAGTAGCAACTGCAATATACATCATGAACAAATGTCCAACAAAGAGTGTGAAGAATAGAGTTCCTCAAGAATCCTGGACAGATATGAAGCATAATGTGGCGCACTTAAAATTTTTCCGTTGTATCGCATATGCACATGTTCCCGATGAGGTGACAAAGAAGCTAGACAACAAATGACAGAAATGTATATTTGTTGGGTATTATGAAGAAACAAAAGGATACAAGTTGTATGACCCTGCCACAAGAAAATTCATAATCAGCGGCGATGTTCAGTTCATGGAGAATGAAGCATGGGATGGAAGCATAACAAAGACAGTCAGAATTACTGATGTTATGGAGCATGAAGACATGGAAAAAGAGGTGAATCAAACACCATGTATAAGTCAGTGCGCAATCCCTTCTACACTTGACACTGTGATGCAAATCCAAACACAAACTACTCCAGTAAGATCAATAGTTGTGTAGTCCACACCTAGAGTGCAAAAAACCCCAGCAAGCAGTTCAAATAGTTCTACATTTCCAGATCCAACACTAGCAAGTTTGTTACCAAGAAAGACAAGAAGTCTTTGCGACATCTATAATGAGGACAAAACAAATTCATTTTCATTCTTTGCTCTGTTTTCACAAATAGATGATCCATTAACCTTTGAATAAGTTGTCAAAGATGATGTATGGGCTCAAGCCATGGATGAAGAAATTAGATGCATAGAGAAAAATTAGACGTGGAAATTAGTAGATGTACCTAAAGACAAGGATGTGATAAGTGTGAAATTGATTTATAAAACCAAGCAAGATGTAAATGGAAATGTGTAGAAGTACAAGGCAAGGTTAGTTTCAAGAGGTTTTACACAACAACCTGGAATTGATTTCAATGAAACATTTGCATCAGTTTCATGCATGGATACAACTAGAACTGTGTTAACCATTGATGCGCATAACAGATGGTCAGTTTATCAAATGGATGTAAATTTGGCATTCCTGAATGGACATTTAGAAGAAGAAGTGTATGTGGAACAACCACAAGACTATGAGGTTCCAAGACAAGAGAACAAAATGAATAGATAAAAGAAAGCACTATATGGATTAAAGAAATCTCCCAAAGCTTGGTATAGTCGCATAGATTCCTACCTCACTCAAAATGGATTTCAGAGAAGTGAATGTAAGCCAACATTGTACATCAAATAAAAATCAGCAAGGTAATATGTTAATTGTTTTCTTATATGTAAATGATTTGATATTTACAAGTGATTTTGGCATAGAACAATTTAAGTCAATCATGAAGGATGAATTTGAAATGACTAATTTGGGGCATATGAGATGTTTTCTCAGTATTGAAGTTCACTAGTCCAAATCTGGTATATTTATATCACAATCTAAGTATGCGCATGAAATTATGAAAATATTCAACATGATAAATTCCAAAGCAGCCCTAACACATGTCATAATAGGATTGAAGTTAAGCAAATAAGATAAAGGATCTAAGGTGGATCCCACACTGTTTAAAAGACTGGCAGGGAGTCATATGTATCTAACAACAACAAGACCTAATATTATATATGGATTGAACCTAATTTCAAGGTTCATGGAAACTCCAAAAGAATCACATTCAAAGGAAGGAAATATGATAATGAGATATGTAAATGGAACAAAAGATTTTTGCATTAAGTATTCTACTTTAAAAGATTTCAAACTTATATGGTTACATTGATAGTGATTGTGGAGGAAAAATAGATGGCAGGAAAAGTACCTCTAGGTACACATTTCATTTTGGAACAGGTATGGTATCATGGGCATCAAGGAAGCAGCCCATAGTGACCCTTTCTTCAATAAAAGCAGAGTATGTCGCAATGACAAGCGTAGAGTCTCAAGCAATTTGGATGAGAAGAATGTTAAAATATTTGTTGTAGGAACAAAAGGAACCAACAACAGTGTTTTGTGACAAAAATTCAGCCATTATGTTATCAAAGAATCATGTGTTTCACAAGAAAACCAAGTATATTGATACAATGTATCGTTTTATCAGAGAAATGGTAAATAACAAATAAATTTGTTTAGAGTTTTGCAGGTCAAAAGAACAAGTCACATATATTTTCACAAAAGCTTTAGCTAGAGATGCATTTCAGCATATGTGCAGTACTCTGGGAGTCTGCGCAGTGACAGACGATTGACTGTTCAAGCAAATTCAAATTTTTATGTAATTTTTTGTCATGTAAATCCCGCCTACTTATAATTAAGGGGGAGTGTTGGAAATAATAATTACAAGTCAGTGAGCTTTATGACTCCGCCAATTTGTTAGTCCGTTAATCGTCCTCAATCTGCAACTACAGTTTATTTAGTTTACATTTACATTTACAAAAACTTAGTATTTGTCCGTCGGAAAGCATGAGAGTTAATTAATGAATTTGATCTTTATCTTTCTCGAGTCCAGTTAAGTAGTTCAGAGTCATTCGAATTTATTTGTGTCTTAAATGTTAAGTCAGTTAGCTTCTGTAAGAAGTCTTGGTCATAGTCTTTATATTTATGAGTCTATAGTCAGTCGATACACATGCAGAGAGAGGTAGAGAGAACATAGTCGTGAAGGAGAAACATCAACAACTGAGAAGTCGAAGAAGTTTGAGAGCATAAGCTCTCTGTCTGTAAAATCAACAGAAGCTGTTGGAGTCGAAGCTCATCATAGTTTTATATTTTGTAATCACGCGTTGCACCGAAGTTATTAATATAAAGTATTTTGTGTGTTGAAAAGTTATGTTGTATTTCTAAGTTTATATGCTAAGTATAAAACTGTGTTGTTTATGTGTCACGAAATCATTCTTTAAGTATTTTATCACAACACACAGTAAATAGTGCAGTCTGTGCATTGCACGATAAGTCATAAAAGTTCAATGATGAAGTTTTGTGGCACGCAGTATTTGCAACTATGCTATGCAAAATAAGTATGCGCGTTGTAGATCTGAGAACTTTATCTTCAAACCCTAATCTACGCATAATTTTCCCTTTTTCTCTTAATGTTGTAATATTTGTTGTTGGATTTATTTTCACAAAAAATTTGCAACTGAACAATAGGTGGGATTCCTAATCCACATTCTAGGCATGAACGCTTCACTTAGGACAAGTCTTCCACATTCTAGGTATAGACGCTTCACTAAAGAAAATTCTTCCACATTCTAGGCACAAATGCTTCACTTAGGATAAGTCTTCTCTGATTGTCAAAACTACAGTGAGATGATGTAAACACTAGAGTAGTTGTTATTCGTTTTCAAATAGTTAGAGAAGCAGGTTGGATTGTAGCCAATTTCTTAGAAGGGTCAGAAAGTTATGCATTGGAGGCTTTGTATGAGAAAATGCTTCTATACTAGATCAAACATTTTCTCCCTTTAGTGTACCTACTCAAGTCCTAATGAAAACGTTGTAAGGGAATTTGTGGGATGAGTAGGTGACCATTCATTTATAACTAAAATGATACTATTGTTGCACAACTCTATAACATTAATATTAGCAAAAAAATAGATTGATGCTAATAATAAATAAATAGAATCACCAACAAAGTAGTCATCCACATAGAATAGACAATACACAACTTGAAAAGAAAGGGGGGTTCCATTATTCCATTGTACCATCAGGATTCATACTAACAACATACTACAAAACCCTATTCTACCACTACAAAATAGTAATGAGCATTACAAATCCAAAAGACTAACAACCACTCTAGCATCAACAATAATCACCAACAACAATAGTAGAAACAACCTCTAACTATAGCCCAAATGAACTACTTATATAATGAATGATGATCATCTTTAACTCTATCAAACCCTAATTATCCTAGTTAACTTCATAAATACATTACATTACATATCATTAATGACCTAGCTAAATTATGCTACAAAACAAGGTTCCGTCCATTTTTTATGCAACTACTTGGGGGTCCACATGGCACATTTAAGGTTGTCCATGTGTCACATGATCATCTTTTTTGTGCATTATCCAAAAATGAAGGGGGCAAGTATAGGACCAATGTGAGTGCACAAGCATGGAACTAACTAGAGGTGTTGAGCTCCTAAGTCAACTTCCCTAATAGAATTGAGGCCCCAATAGTGAAGGTTTGCTCCTAGTCACTATCTTGTTCTAGGAGCTACATTTGTGAAATTGCCTACCATAAAAAACTACAAAAGATTATAATTGTTTCTATTCAAAGTATGCATTCTATGCATTAATCCGAAATTCTCTTAGAGCTATTTATCTACAAGCACAACATCATGCATGGTGGAAAATTGATCATCGACGACCTAGACTTCATTGAGCTTAGCGATCCATTTAAGAGTATTGGGGAGCGCACTTGCTTCAATGTTCATCTATTTAATATTCTCCCACAATTTCCCAAATGGTCATTCCCTCTTCTAAAAAATCCCTATAAAATCCTAAATGGTGGTGTAGATAAGTTGGATTTCATCTATGGCCCTCCTTAAGTGCACACATACATTATGACCTTGAACTTGGAGGGGAGGGGCCTTGTCCATAATCTCCTACAAATGTTGATCATCTTAAATGCACCCTTATCCAACTCTAACTACAAAGAAACTTCATGTTGGCGTAACTACCTCCAAAATGAATAGACTATATCTAATGATTTGCTAGGTGGATAAGCAAGGGGAAAATTGTCTAACTATATATCAACCTGCTTCAATTTGGGCCAAAGGTTCTTCAAATGAACCCAAACCATCTCCAACTCATTTTCGTCTTGTCTCCTAGCCTGTACCTATAGGTATCTATCTAAAGTAACCTCGGTGTGTTGAATACACAATTTCTAATGACCCTATTTGAGGTATTTCCGGTATCTCTCTTGTGTGCTTCTCTTGGTAAAGGTACGCTTCTATTAGTAGAGGTACGTTCTCTTGGTATTGTGTTGTTGTTGCAACAATGGTGTTTCTAGTTAGGGTTTATCCGTTGGTTCTAGAGTGGACTTTCCAGAATCACTCTATCTAAGAAAATGTTAGTTTTCTCGAGGGTGGCATATGTGAGTGCCTATTGTTGGGTGACAATGATGTGACATTTTCTATGGTTAAACGAGCATACCAAAATTTTAACATCGTATCATATCTAGTTTCCTTCATAATAGTCTAACCTCTCAAAGGAAGATCCTCAATTTCCCCCATTGTCAAGATATTTGAGCAATTACCGAACCCACTATGAAGGTCACCTAAGGAGGGAACATCTTTTCCCCGAATCAGATCTACAATATTCTGAAGTTGTAGTTCCAGTTGTAGTGCCAATTGATTCATGCCATTTGCAACACCATTTGCAATGCCATTTGTAGTGCCAGTTGCAACACCAGTTGCAGTTCCTTTGCTCCAATGAATTTTCTGATAACTCGTTAAGCAACTTGTTGAAAGGATGTTGAAATTATTCTTTACTTAGATAAAATTTCTATCCATTCTTCCGACAAATACGATTTCTAGTTTTTCAACAACAATAAAACCTAACCCAAATTCATTGGGCACTTTTAGAGAAGATTTGGGCCTATTTTTTTGGTTATCCTAGTGTGCCCTACCCTAGCGCATCTCCACTGATATTCAGATTGCAAGTTGGAGCACTTTGAAATTTTTGGGTTTGTCATTACTTACCGCTACTTTCAGATGGTGTCATTGTCTGCCACTATTTGCCACTGTCGTCGGAGGTATGTACTTGTATATGTTTAAACTATATCACTATATTGAGGGTGTTTGCAGGAGAAGGGATATTTTTTCCAAGCATCAACAGTAGATTGAGAGGGATCTTAGATCCAACACATTCAGAGGAACACAACACTCTAGGTTTGATTGTTTTGATATGCCTCTAGTTGTTATGGCATTATTGTGATCTTTTGAACATCAAAGTTGCTTTTTGATCTATTAAGGTTATGATTATTTATGGTCAAAGTTAAAGTTATAAGATGACCTTATTCAAAGTATTAGATAGATTGAGGTTGAGATTTTAGATTTTAATTGCATAATATTCTCTAACTCAGATTTATGTCAAGAAATCATATTGTCTTAGTATGGGGGACAAGTTGGAGAGAATACTTGTCATCTTGAATGAAGGAGACTCGGAAGAAAAGAAACAACACTCATTCTTGAAGATAAGACTTCCAAGTTCCAGGTTTGATTGATTAAATTGATAAGTTTCCAATTTGCACATATCAAGTTTGATCATTTCTACATTACAAGTAAGCACTATAGTTGTGGCAACAATCTTTGAAAGGTTCCATTACTGCTAGGTACAATGAATACTTGGTATCATGTGAGTACTATTGATACAAATGCCTATTATACTTGTTTGCAAGATGAACTAACATCTCCTCTAGGAGATACTTCTGGTTTTGCTTCCAGGAAGGTCACCTTGGTAATGTTATGATGATTACCATGAAATTGTCTTTTATTCTTGTTAACACAGATATGTTCTTATGAAAATGATATTATATTGGAAATTCTTTTGATCTTGTTGCTCTTGTCTCCGCCAGGTTACCATGGAAGAATGATTGGTCACAACATTGGAAGAGTGTTGTTCCTATTTCTTATTATTTCATTTTTATTTTGGCTCTTGTTCCAGGAAGGTCACAAGTGATAGCTCTTAGAAGGAGCTATTGTGACAGTTGTTCTCGTTATTGTTTTTATTATTATTATAAGAATAATATTCTTGTTTATTGTTTTCCCTTGTTGTTGGTCTTGTTCCGAGAAGGTCATAGGTGATAACTCTGAGGAGAACTATAGTGATAGTTGTAAAAGGAAACATATGATATGGTCTCTAGTTGGAGACATGGAGTAGACTATCCAGATAAGAAGTTGTATATAGGACCGTATACATCCATGTACCAAAGAAAAAGAGGACGAAGTTAAAACATTTTGAAAAGAAGGTTACTTTTGCGAGATACAGAGTATCTCATATGGAGATTTATTTTAAGGGGAAGAAGGCTCTAAATATGACCAAATAGATCCCTTTATTACAGAGTTAGTAGAGCTAGAA
>JZKD02S0656455.1:1921712-1935023 GCA_000966675.3 Picea glauca | reverse complement strand
GATTAAATATTAGAAAATTGACATGTTTTCATATATCTAAAAAATGTGTGAGATTTATCATGTGTAGGAATATGTGAAGGATTAATTCAAAAGACTTCTCGAATAATTCCTCCACCATTTCAAGATGTGAGGAGATAACTCAATCCTAATCCAAGGAGAAGATCATGGAGATTTGGTTGTCATATCTTATCCAAGATATATGAGAGATATGTGTGAGGATTTGAAGGGATTATATTTTGTAATAAAGGGAAATATGTTGAGAGAAACGTGGAGCTATACTTATGATATGTCTATCTCCTTTTCAAATCTCTCGTGTATAAAAGAGAGTGCCCTCTCTTCATGAAAGGGGGGGAGAATCATTATTATGTAGATGGAGAGAATCATTATTATGTAGATTGAGAAGAAGAATTATTATTATGTAGATTAAGGGAATTGTTATGAGATAGGTTCTTGAGGAGAATTGTTATGATGTAGATTGGATTCATGAAGAGACTCCTTTTGTAAACCTACCTGTTCAAGATTAATGCAAGTTTGGATTCAGTGATTTTGTCTCTCTTAGAAGTTATCATCTGTTGATCTAAAAGCTTCCATGTTGGCATCGGCAAGGGCCATTGATCCATCTTGGTAAGCTTATTGTAAATTGTTAGTGTAGATTTTCATTTCATGTATTTTTTCTTTTGATTTCATGTTATTTTGTTTGATTTCACTATTCGAATTTGTTGCAAAGTGTGGTAATGCAGGAACAGTTAGATCTCCATATTTCACCATACATGAGATTTAATGGAGCATCCCACTTGTTAGTTTAGTTTCTCCAGGAGATAGAATCAAAGTTCATATTTTATTTTCATAAGCCATCAATGAACATTTCCATCACCTGAGCAAGAGCTTTTGCTTGTTTATGAGTTTTGCTTTCCATCTTTTAAATTGTGTGAGGATTGTTATTTTTAAGAGTGTGTTGGTTTCTAAATGGTTTTCTTATCTAATCTATACTAAACAGACATAGGAACCTATATGTTATTGGTACATATAGTGCATCAATTCTACTGATTACGAATCTCGATTGATAATGTATGTTTGGTAATATATTATGCAAATAGTTGCACCAACATTTTAGCGTCGTTGCCAGGGAGTTGTAAACGGTAATAGGTAGTATTTGTATTAGATTGCTTTAATGGTTTTGGATTGGTTTCATGGATGACCTAAGGGCAGAGAGAAGACGGTAAGACATGCAGGAAGAGCCCATGCATCCACTTTGGTGGGGTTGCTCCAAAGTTAGGTTGTCCTCTTCCTTTTATGCAGAAGTGTGTTTCTCCTTATTTTATGCAAAAGTGTGTTTTTATTTTTGCAAATTTAGTTTTTTAATTTTTGATGAGCTAACTTGTGTGAACAGATAACCTAGTGACAATAGGATCTCAGTAACGCAAGGATTTCAAGTTTGGTGTGTTTTATTTTTACAAATCGATTTAATTTCTTAGTTTTAAAATTCAAATCTTTGATGATAAATCAATCTTCGTTTTCGATGCGGTTTAACTATGAGTTTAAGCTTGGAATAGCTCACTCAAATCCTTGCAAAAGTCGATATCTCCTCTTCTCACAAAGAGGATATCTTGACAGCAGTCGAGGGCTTAATTATTGCTCCAACAACAAATGATGAATCAACATATGAAGAAGCCTGCATATTCAATGACGAACAATTATGTGAGCAGGAGATCGAGGAGGACAACAGGGAATTGCGATACAATCCGAGGAGTGAAAACTATGCCTACAAAATCATTATCGAACGATGGTTTCAAGCAGGTACCAAGTTAGATCCATTCAATTTTTCTTTTTATTTTGTTAATTTACAATTTCAATCAACAATTTCGCACGATTATATATTTTTTCGATTGTCATTTGCGAAATTCACAGTGAACATATTTGTATTACTGTTGCACTTATGGTTACATTGGAAGTTTGATTACACATAACTAATTTCTAATTTCCAATTAGAGTAGAGAAGAGTAGGTAGGTTAGTTTTCAATAAGTATGCTCTGCTCCGCGCTTCGTGCGATCTCGAGGATCAGAAAGTAGGATGTCTCTAACATTTTTAGGAATGAATTAGTTGATGATTTTCAAACATACTTAATCAATCTTTCATCTTCAATTTGCAATTCATTTTGTCTCCATTTGCTAATAAATCTATTCTCTTTAATTTATTTGAATTTGTTTTCTTTTTAAGAATAATGCAATTAGAAAAAAAAAAAGACAACACCAACATTTTAATTTTAAATTAGGACTTCTTTTTAATTTTAAATTTTATAGGAATAAAAATATATATATGAAAAATAATTAAAAAATTAAAATAAAAACATTTTTTTTTTCAAATGAGTCATAAATCAAACCACTCATTTCTTAGTGCACTCCAAATGAGTATTTCTTAGTGCACCCCAATGAGCCCTAAAGAAAACTAAATCTCGAGGATTTTCATCCACCCGAAAATGAATAAATAAGAGCATTAATATTTGCATGAAAGCACCAAAAGTTTTGACCCATAAACCCACACACCGGGTTCCATCCAATGAAGCCTAATGTCGATCTATCATTATAATATCTAGGGACCACGTTGTGTGCATGTTGTTACTATGGTTCCATTTATGTGGATAGTTGTCAATACAATAAAAGGGTATGTGCAAAGGTATCAAAAACAAAGTATTAAAAACTTAGTATCGCTCACATTCTGACTATTATTTTTATTAATGCCTTCCCCCTGCCAAAATACCAGAAACACAAATGATTACATCTTTGTATACGACTATGTTGAGATTCATCTCGACACCTAGACTATCCATCTGTGCCTATTTTCCAAGATGAAAATGTGGAGCTTGGTCTCTGGTGCGTCGTTTTTTTTACAGTTTTGGGCAGAGGATTACACGAATCATGAATCTTCGCGCTGATCAGAGATGTGTCATTCACTTACGCGGGTGAATTAAATGTGATGAAAAATATCTGTTTTGGCACCAAAGCTTGCGTGCTGGAAATATTATGAAACAGTGGCGATAATGTACTAAACTCATCGAACTCGATCTGTTCTGGAATAAGATCAGTGGAGAAATACCCCCGGGGTTGGGAAACTATGGTGGTATCTACGCTATTTCTTTCACGGAAACCATCTCACCGGGCACATACCCTCTTTTCTTGGGTTTCTTAAGAATCTTAAGCTGACCTTTTGGGTGAGAATTCCTTGTTCAGAACGATTCCTCCACAAGATAGGCATATGCAATGAATTGAAAATAAAACACCTTGATGGATCATTACCGTCTAAGCTGAGTCAATTGGAAAGTCTGTAGTTTCTCCACTTGTTCAAAAAAATTCTCATTGACTCCATTCCTGAAGGTCCTGATGACTAAACGCAATTGACAGAATTAAGGTTGAATACAAATCAATAAGAAGGATCGATACCATTTGAGTTGGGTTTCTTGCAAAAGTTGGCTCTAGAGAAAGGGTCAATGAGATCAATCTCAACTCTATTTTAAGGGGATCTAGATTATCATTCGTTGGTATTGTTAACTGATGCAGTGGAAATTAGACAGTTCGATAAAATTTGGCCATGTATGAATGATTATTTTCGGTATCTGCTCTGATCACATGATTATCATGCACTAGCAGCTGGATGATATGCTATTGTTGGGTTTCTCGGTAGGTGGTTGTTGAGGTGTGTGTCTATCCATCGATTTCCTATTGATTAAAGGAGCCACATGAGAAGCCGTCATCAAGGATGTCAAGGTATAAGAATTCAGTTCCCAGAACTATTGTAGACTGGAAGATCGTTGTCTAGAATTATTGTGTCCATGAACAAATTGATATCGAAATCGCTAGCCTTTGATTCAAGGAAGGGTATATGTCCTTGTTTGAGGAAGATAATGTCAAGATGGCAGAGTGAGTAGGACGATGGAGATGAAGGAGGAGAGCTTGATTTGATATCTGAATCATCATTTGGTTGGAGATTGGATGAACAACATCGAGAGTTGTGGAAATTTACGATGGCATTACTAAGGTCCCTGGGCTAGTTTTGAACATGCACGTGATGAGTCAGCATTTAAGGAATGTAAAGACAATTGTGAATGTTTTAGAGAAGACGGCATGAGATTATGGTCATATTGGAAGCAATCTTTGGATCTGGCACTAAAATTATTAATTATGTCCATGGATGATTTGAGGGGCTAAATTTCGCTCATGGGCTAATTTTTCATGGTTTTTCCAAAAACGAGATTCGTTATTTTAAAAATGATTCACCCAAATTCTATAGGATAAAATTATTTAACCTTAAAAATCGCCAAAATTTTATAAAAACTATATAAAATCCTTAGAAATTTGAATATTCTTACAAAAATATCGCCAAACATTTATAGTTGGCATATGAAGGATAAGTAAGATTCGCCAAGGTTTCTACATTTTAAAATAATTTTCCATCCTTAAAATCATCCCTGATTATGTCAAGAAGATAGACAAACATTCTGTGCAATGAAGTTGTGGTAGCTGGATAAATTCCACAGACGTGGATTGGTACACTGATACACTCTATTTAACCCTTGAACAAATCTAAAACACCAGTTATGATATTGTTGTGTAAAGACTGATAAATCCAATTATGCTAGTGAGCTTCAGAGTGTATTTCACCTTCTCTGTTAATGCTACAGGTCCGTACCCCTTATGCGATTTTCCTTCTTTGTCAAGCGTTATAACATTATGGGCATAATTTGTGTCTTCATGAGAGTACTACAGGCCATATACTATTCCTAGACGCGATTTTTTTTCTCCTTAGGAATGCTACATGTAGAATGCAACCTGCCGAAACTTCCTCTCTGTGGATGCTTCAACTAGAACAAGATCTATCTCATTCCATTCCAGGTATGAGGAAATAAGAAACTCTATTCTGGCGAGAGGAATTCTCTGCTTGGTCCAGATTCAACTCAACACGTGCCTGCATTTTTTTAGGTACCCTCAACACATATGAAAACCACTCTCTGCAAATTGAACCCGATTTTCCTGCACGCAGTGGTTACCACTGGATGTTGATACAATAATAGTTATAGATGCCTCGTGTTATAGGAACCTCCACCAGGTGGCACCGATTGAATAGGCATCCCACTCAAAACAAAATTCTTGCAAACCCTCTCCATGTTGTCCAGGTATCTGACTACATAAAGGAAAGAGACATCTTTACTAAAATGCTTGGCCTATGCATGAAAGATTGATCATTGTAGGTGAAGAGTGACGAAGCCTATAAAACTTGCACTAGGGTTTTTGGGTGAGTAATATGGGATATTTGTTGTTTTAATGAGAAAGAAGGACCCCGAGCTCCAGTAACAGATTTTTTTCAAGTTAGCTTACCAAACCGAATTTTCTTTATTTAATTAAGGCCAGAATAAAGTTGGGATATGGAGTGCAGAATGTAGAATGTAGAATCTTTCAAATTTTTGGTGTGGATTTGATGAATTTTGCGTTGTGGGTGTGTAATCTCTCTCTCTCTCTCTCTCTCTCTCTCTCTCTCTCTCTCTCTATATATATATATATATATATATATATATAATATGTATATAATAACACAATTAGGTCAAGATATAATAAAATTAAAAATAAAATTAGAATAATAAAAATCAAAAATTAGAAAAATCAAAACATCACAAAATACATAAAAATTATAAAACTACCAAATCGTAAATGTACTTTTCAACAAATTCCTGAAAACAATGCCAACACATGCTTCTACACTTAAACACTAATTGTTTTCCTAAAGTCACTTCAAGAAGAAATCAATGATGAAAAAGCACGCGCGCAACAACCATGACAACAAGTATAAGAATGTATTTTTTATCTCTTTAATTTGTCGCATTCATACTTAATCTCTTATTTTATGTTTTATGATGATCTCACAAGTTTTATTGTAGGATTAGTACTAAGTTTTATTGCAGGAATGAAGACACTCGCATTCCATGCCACAATGACTTTCAAGAATTACAAAAGCATGTTTTATTAAAAGATTGAAGGAGCTAAATTTTTCATCACACATGTCATGATGTTATCGCTACACCGCCATCTTTCATAAAACCAACTACGCCATGATATGATCATTTACATTTCTCCTTCCAAGCTTATTTGTCACCCATGCGGGAATCCACTTTCCATCGCCTTATCCTTCATGACTTCGCACGTGCCTATATTTTCGAGTTGCATACATCCCTTTACCTTTTTCAATTCATTTTGCCTTGTCAATAAAACTATCCATCTCCCTTTCCACGATTTTATTGCCTTGCCATAAACATTGTTACTACTGAGATCGTTCATATAGTCCTACCAAATCTTTTTACAAACTCACGTTGACTGATGTGGGATTCCTTAAGGCCCACCTTTCAACAAGTCTTTCTCCATCGACCTCAACACCTTATCTGAGATATAGACTAGAGTTACTTTGGAGTACCTGGAGGCTTGCATGCCTTAATGGCAAGTTCTCTCGCTAAAAATCATGGGAATACATCATTGTCCCTTGATCATCAGATCTTGCAAGTGGCTCGACATCAGCTCATTCATTCACACTTTGCAAGATGTACTTGAGTATCTTGGCACTCATTGACATCAATGATGAGTTTGCCTTGCATTGGTTAACGACATTCATCAATGGTCGGTAATCCAATGACTTCTCTTCATGCTCGACATCGACACATTCATTCGCATGACTAGAATTGTACCATCGAGTTTCATAGCAGGTGAAGACTATACACTTTTCCATGACTCTTCAACAGTTACAACAACATGACTTCAGATACATGAGAGTACTACAGTTCCACTTTCATACTTCCTATTTTCCATGATTCATCAGCAGCAGTTCAGATTCCCCCACTTCACATTCTTTGATCTAGCAGTTACAGCAGTCGCAGCTACAACAGCAGTCACCTTTCACATGACCATGCAACAATGACATCTTCCATGCTCTAGCAGCCGCATCATCCATATTCCTATTACATAGTTCATCTACTTTTTGGGTAAGTGGAGGTATGTTGTTTTCTACTCTTTAATCGTGCAATTCCTTACATGCTAGAGTGAATGAATTTGGAAAATTCCCTCACCATGTTCCATTTCCTTTCTCCTTTTTGTACACATAAAAAATCTTCAGTTCGGGGGGGATATTCATTACCATTTGATTCCATTTACACATTCATCACCTCATATATTGATGACCAACATGTCTTGTCCAAACTACACATTGTTGCACTTTTTCCTTTTGTAAACCTACCTATTGAATATTAATGCAAGTTTGGATTCGGTGATTTTGTCTCTCTTAGAAGTTATCATCTGTTGATCTAAAAGCTTCCATGTTGGCATCGGCAAGGTCCATCGATCCAGCTTGGTAATCTTATTGTAAATTGTTAGTGTAGATTTTCATTTCATGTATTTGTTCTTTTGATTTCATGTTATTTTGTTTGATTTCACTATTCGAATTTGTTGCAAAGTGTGGTAATGCAGGAACAGTTAGATCTCCATATTTCACCATACATGAGCTTTAATGGAGCATCCCACTTGTTAGTTTAGTTGCTCCAGGAGATAGAATCAAAGTTCATATTTTCTTTTCATAAGCCATCAATGAACAGTTCCATCACCTAAGCAAGAGCTTTTTCTTGTTTATGAGTTTTTCTTTCCAGCTTTTGAATTGTGCGAGGATTGTTAGTTTTAAGATTGTGTTGGTTTCTAAATGGTTTTCTTATCTAATCTATACTAAACAAACATAGGAACCTATCTTTTATAGGCACATATAGTGCATCAACTCTACTGATTCCAAATCTCGGTTGATAATTTATGTTTGGTAATATATTATGCAAATAGTTGCACCAACATTTTGGTGTCATTATCGGGGAGTTGTAAACGGTAATAGGTAGTATTTGTATTAGATTGATTTAATGGTTTTGGATTGGTTTTATGGATGACCTAAGGGCGGAGAGAAGACGGTAAGACATGAAGGAAGAGCCCACGCATCCACTTTGGTGGGGTTGCTCCAAAGTTAGGTTGTCCTCTTCAGTTTATGCAGAAGTGTGTTTCTCCTTATTTTATGCAAAAGTGTGTTTTTATTTTTTCAAATTTATTTTTTTATTTTTTATGAGCTAACTTGTGTGAACAGATAACCTGGTGATAACAGCGTCTCAGTAATGCAAGGAGTTCAAGTTTGGTGCATTTTATTTTTACAAATCGTTTAATTTCTTAGTTTTAAAATTCAAATCTTTGATGATAAATCAATCTCCTTTTTTGATATGGTTTAACTATGAGTTTAAGATTGGAATAGCTCACTCAGATCCTTGCAAAAGTCAAGATCTCCTCTTCTCACAAAGAGGAGATCATGACAGCAGTAGAGGGCTTAATTACTCCTCCAACAACAAACGATGAATCAACATATGAAGAAGCCTGCATATTCAATGACGAACAATTATGCGAGCAGGAGATCGAGGAGGACAACGGGGAATTGCGACACGACCTGAGAAGTGAAAACTATGACTACGAAAGCATTATCGAACGATGCTTTCAAGTAGGTACTAGTTTAGATCCATTCAATTTTTCTTTTTTTTTTGTTAATTTACAATTTCAATCGTCAATTTTGCACGATTATATATATTTTCGATTGTCATTTGCGAAATTCACAATGAACATATTTGTATTACTGTTGCAATTATGGTTACATTGGAAGTTTGAATACACGTAACTGGTTTCTAATTTCCAATTAGAGTAGAGAAGAGTAGGTAGGTTAGTTTTTGATAAGTATTCTCTCCTCCGCGCTTCGTGCGATCTCGAGGATCAGAAAGTAGGATGCCTCTAAAATTTTCAGGAATGAATTAGTTGTTGATTTGCAAACATACTTGATCATTTTTTCATCTTCAATTTGCAATTCATTTTGTCTCCATTTTCTAATAAATATATTCTCTTTAATTTATTTGAACTTGTTTTCTTTTTAAAAATAATGCAATTAGAAAAAAAAAAAATACACAACACCAACATTTTAATTTTAAATTAGGACTTCTTTTTAATTTTAAATTTTAAAGGAATAAAAAAATATATATGAATAATAATTAAAAAATTCAAATTAAAATAAAAAAAAAATTCAAATGAGTCATAAATCAAACCACTCATTTCTTAGCACACTCCAAATGAGTATTTCTTGGCGCACCCCAATGAGCCATAAAACAAACCAAAACTTGAGGATTTTCATACACACGAAAATGAATAAATAAGCGCATTAATATTTGCATGAAAACACCAAATTTTTTGACCCATAAACCCACACACCTGGTTCCATCCAATCAAGCCTAATGCTGATCTATCATTATAATATCTAGGGACCACATTGTGTGCATGTTGTTACTGTGGTTACATTTATGTGGATAGTTGTCAATACAATAAAAGGGTAGTTGCAAAGGTATCAAAATCAAAGTATTAAAAACTTAGTATCGATCACATTCTGACTATTTTTTTTATTAATGCCTCCCCCCTACCAAAATACCAGAAACAAAAATGATTACATCTTTGTATACGACTATGCTGAGATTCATCTCGGCACCTAGACTATCCGACTGTGCCTATTTTCCGAGCTGAAAATGTGGAGCCTAGTCTCTGGTGCGTCGTTTTTTTTACATTTTTGGGTAGAGGATTAAACGAATCATGAATCTTGGTGCTGATAAGAGATGTGTTGTGCACTTAGGTGGGTGAATTAAATTGTTATGAAAAATATCTGTTTCAGCACCGAAGCTTGCGCGCTGGAAATATTTTGAAACAGTGGGGACAATGTACTAAACTCATCGAACTCGATCTGTCCTGGAATAAGATTAGTGGAGAAATACCCCCGCGGTTGGGAAACTATGGTGGTATCTGTGCTATTGCTTTCACGGAAACCATATCACCAAGCACATACCCTCTTTTCTTGGGTTTTTGAAGAATCTTGAGCTGACCCTTTTGGGTGAGAATTCCTTGCTCGGGACGATTCCTCCACAAGATAGGAAGATGCAATGAATTGAAAAGAAAACACCTCGTGGGATCATTACCATCTAAGATGAGTCGATTGGAAAGTCTGTGGTTGATCCACTTGTTCGAAAATTTTCTCATTGGCTCCATTCCTGAAGGTCCTGACGACTGAACGCCACTGACAGAATTAAGGTTGAATACAAATCAATAAGAAGGATCGATACCATTTGAGTTGGGTCGCTTGCAAAAGTTGGCACTAGAGAAAGGGTCAATGAGATCAATCTCAACTCTATTTTAAGGGGATCTAGATTATCATTCATTGGTATTGTTAACCGATGTAGTGGAAATTAGACAGTTAGGTAAAATTTGTCCATGTATGAATGATTATTTCCGGGATCTACTCTGATCTCATGATTATCGTGCACTGGCAGCTGGATGATATGCTACTGTTGGGTTTCCCGGTAGGTGGTTGTTGAGGTGTGTTTCTATCCATCCATTTCCTATTGATTGAAGGAGCCACGTGAGAAGCCATCATCAAGGATGTCAAGGTAAAAGAATTCAGTGCCCAGAACTGTTGTATACTGGAAGATCGTTGTCCAGAATTATTGCGGTCATGAAGAAATTGCTATCGAAATCGCTAGCCTTTGATTTGAGGAAGGCTATATGTTCTTGTTTGAGGAAGATAATATCAAGATAGTAGAGCGAGTAGGACGATGGTGATGAAGGAGGAGAGCTCGATATGATATTTGAATCAACAACTGGTTGAAGATTGGATGCATAGCATCGAGAGTTGTGGAAATTTAGGATCCCATTACTAAGGTCCCCAGGCTGGTTTTGAACATGCACGTGATGAATCAACATTAAAGGAATGTAAAGACAATTGTGAATGTTTTAGAGAAGACGTCATCAGATTATGGTCATATTGGAAGCAATCTTTGGATCTGGCACTGAAATTATTAATTATGTAAAGAAGATAGACAAACAGTATGTGCGATGAAGTTGTGGTAGCTGGATATATGCCACAGATGTGGATTGGTACACTGATACACTCTATTTAACCCTTGAACACATCTAAAACACCATTTATGATATTGTTGTGTAAAGACTGACAGATCCAATTATGTCAGCGAGATTCAAAGTGCATTTCACCTTCTCTGTTAACACTATAGGTCCATACCCCTTATGAGATTTGCTTTCTTTGTCAAGCGTTATAACGTTCTGGGCATAATTTGTGTCTTCATGAGAGTGCTACAGGCCATATACTATTCTTGGACGTGATTTTTTTTCTCCTTACGAATGCTACATGTAGAATGTGACCTGCCAAAACTTCCTCTCTGCGGATACTTCAATTAGAACAAGATCTATCTCGTTCCATTCCAGGTATGAGGAAAGAACAAACTCTATTCTGGCGAGAGGAATTCTCTGCTTGGTCCGGATTCAACTCAACACGTGCCTGCATTTTTTTTGGGTACCCTCAACACATATGAACACCACTCTTTGCAAATTGAAGCCGATTTTCCTGCACACAGTGGTTACCACTGGATGTTGATATAGTAATAATTATAGATGCCTCGTGTTACAGGAACTTCCACCAGGTGACACCGATTGAATAGGAATCCCACTCAAAAAAAAATTCTTGCAAACCCTCTCCATGTTGTCCAGGTATGTGACTACGTAAAGGAAGGAGACGTCTTTACTAAAACACTTGGCCTATGCATGAAAGATTGATCATTGCAGGTGAAGAGTGACGAAGCCTATAAAACTTGCACTAGAGTTTTTCGGTGAGTAATATGGGACATTTGTTAATGAGAAAGAAGGACCCCAAGCTCCAGTAACAGAATTTTTCCAAGTTGGCTTACCAAACCGAATTTTCTTTATTTAATTAAGGTCAAAATAAAGTTAGGATATGGAGTGTGGAATGTAGAATGTAGACTCTTTCAAAGTTTTTGTGTGGATTTGATGATTTTTCTGTGGTTTTTGAATGGGAATACTTCTTCTCTGCGGTTTTGAACGAGAATAACTTTGATTTTTACCTTTTTTACCCAGGTTTCTCGGGACTTTTCTGGGGTTTTGAACGGGAATAATACTTCTCTTTGATTTTTACCTTTTTTAACCAGGTTTCTCTGAACTTCTTTGGGGTTTTAGGAAATTATTTTTGGCTTGGGTTGAGCAATTGGATATCTAAAATGAGGTGAGTCACTTTTTACTTTTATTCAATTTTAATTTTACATAAAGAGATTTAAATATATTTTATTTATTATTTATTTTAAGTTTCATAAGTAAAAGTTGATTTGAGAGACAAGGTCAATCCATAATATTAATTTTTACATTTATTGTTATCTTCTTTTCAATATGAGCACTCCACCACGTATTCCTAAAGCTCACCCTAGAGATCCTTTACGATTATATGGAATCAGTAGAAAAAACAAGAGAAGAGAGAGATGCAAAAATCCAAATAGAGTTAGAAACATTAGAAAAAAGGAGTGAAGAAAGAGACGTAAAACACCAAATAGAGCTAGAGGCAATGATTGATAAAAAAATTAAAGATACCATTCAAACTCAAATAGAGGATAGATTCTTAGGGTTCAAGAGTGAATTGCAGACAATGAAGTATAGAATTCAAGAAATGGAAAAACATAAACAATCAACCTAAGAAGGAGGGGTTGAACAAAATTACAATTTGAGATATAGGATTAAAGAGCTAGAAGAAAAACTAACCAACGATTTGACCCTCAGTAATATGGAAAACAAATTGAGAAAATGAATAAGCTAATCGAACTGGACCATGAGCATAACAAAAAATCCTTGAACCTCATAATTTTTGGTATAAAAGAACAACAAGAGGAGGATACGCTAGCAATAGTAAAAGAAGAATTAAAAAATAAATCACAAATTGATACAACTTACATCATAGAAGCAAAGAGGCTAGGAAAAATAATTGATTGTAAAGATAGGTTGATCCATGTCAAAGTAAGTTGTAATGACCATAAATGTAGCATACTTACTAAATCTCTGAGCTTAAAAGGGTCAGGAATATTTATAAATGAAGACCTCATTCCCAAAGACCAAGTTGAATTAAGGAAGGAAATTCAAAAGGTAAAAGAAGCTAGGAAAGAAGGAAAATGGACAATAATTAGAAATCTAAAAGCTATTGTTAGGGATAGAGACCGGAAGGATAATAATAAATGGGAATTTGGGACACTCGAGATCCTTTTAAGGGTCCTATAATTAATATATTTTGAAATCCATTTTGAATTATTTTGAATTTTGATAAAACTTTAAAGTTTAAATATTAATATTGTATAATCTATTTCAATTTTTTTGGTGATCTAG
>JZKD02S0656455.1:1901255-1919535 GCA_000966675.3 Picea glauca | reverse complement strand
TGTTTTCATATATCTCAAAAATGTGTGAGCTTTATCATGTGTAGGAATATGTGAAGGATTAATTCAAAAGACTTCTTGAATACTTCCTCCACCATTTCAAGATGTGAGGAGATAACTCAATCCTAATCCAAGGAGAATATCATGAAGATTTGGTTGTCATATCGTATCCAAGATATATGAGAGATATGTGTGAGGATTTGAAGGGATTATATTTTGTAATAAAGGGAAATAGGTTGAGAGAAAAGTGGATCTTTACTTATGATATGTTTATCTCCTTTTCAAAGCTCTCATATATAAAAGAGAGTGCCCTCTCTTCATGAAATGGGGGGAGAATCATTATTATGTAGATGGAGAGAATCATTATTATGTAGATTGAGTAGAAAAATTATTATTATGTAGATTAAGGGAATTGTTATGAGATAGGTTCTTGAGGAGAATTGTTATGATGTAGATTGGATTCATGAAGAGACTCCTTTTGTAAACCTACCTGTTCAAGATTAATGCAAGTTTGGATTCAGTGATTTTGTCTCCCTTAGAAGTTATCATCTGTTGATCTAAAATCTTCCATGTTGGCATCGGCAAGGGCCACCGATCCAGCTTGGTAAGCTTATTGTAAATTGTTAGTGTAGATTTTCATTTCATGTATTTGTTCTTTTGATTTCATGTTATTTTGTTTGATTCACTATTTGAATTTGTTGCAAAGTGTGGTAATGCAGGAACAGTTGGATCTCCATATTTCACCATACATGAGCTTTAATGGAGCATCCCACTTGTTAGTTTAGTTGCTCCAGGAGATAGAATCAAAGTTCATATTTTATTTTCATAAGCCATCAATGAATAGTTCCATCACCTGAGCAAGAGCTTTTGCTTGTTTATGAGTTTTTCTTTCTAGCTTTTGAATTGTGTGAGGATTGTTATTTTTAAGAGTGTGTTGGTTTCTAAATGGTTTTATTATCTAATCTATACTAAACAAACATAGGAACCTATCTGTTATCGGCACATATAGTGCATCAACTCTACTGATTACGAATCTCGGATGATAATTTATGTTTGGTAATATATTATGCAAACAGTTGCACCAACAGGTTCCTAGACTTGTCAATGATATGAGTCCTTCTATAAACCAAATACAAGGTTCCAACAAGAGAATAAAAGTTGTTATTCTATATATTATCTAAATTGGTAGTCATGGAATCTTACATCCATGGTTAAGAAATAATAAGTGCATTTATTATGGAATTTGGCTCTAGAAAAAAGTAATAAGGGCATGTGGGGGTTTAGCGTTTCCCACTAATTGTTCAAAATAATACCTAAACAAGATGATGTGGTAATCATTATTGGTTATTCACGTATTTTCCAGCATCGTGAAGCCTCATCATTATTTGATTGGAATGCAATCATTAGGTCCCCATGAAGCCTTGATATTATTCAACAAAACACAAGTCCTAGGCATAAAATCCAACTCAATCACCATGGTTGGTGTTCTATCTACATGTGCATATTTATTAGCTCTCAAAAAAGGTAAGCATATCCATGGAATGAAAACATTGTTGGTTATTCCTAAAATCAACATTCCCATGAAATCACAACATTCTTCAATGAAATGTCGGTTATGCTAGGAATAAAACCCAACTCAATCACCGTGGTTAGTGTGATGCCCACATTTCTGGATTAATTAGCTATAGAAAAAGGTAATTAGATACATGGTTATCCAATAAAAATAGGATTTGAATTTAATGTTGTTGTCAGCAATGGTCTTGTAGAAATGTAAAGCAATTACTGTTGGTTTACATACATTAGTAAACCATTGTTTCAAATTAAATATAGCAAGCACTTACTCCATGGTGACTTGGTGAGGTTCCTCAACTTTTCAATGACATGAGCCTTGCTAAGAACCAAATAAAAGATTCCAACACCATAATCAAACATAATGCATGCAACATCTTGCGTCCATGGTTATTCCCTTTACATACAACAAAATAAATGTATGAATCTAGAATAGAGGAGATTCAAGGTGACATCCAACATCTAATTGTCAAGCAGAATGATCATTTAGAGAAAACATGGATAAGCATTAATGCATAATGTTATGAATGATATCAAAGTTTATCCTTTTGAAAAGTGAATAATGTTATGAATGTTGTCAACGAATATCCTTTAGAGCCATGGTTATGGAATAAAAATTGGATTCTAATGTAATGTTGTCATGGGAAATGGTCTTGTATAAATGGATTTTTTTTTTTAAATACCTACATGTCATCACAATTGCGATGTCTTGTAACATCGCTCCCATAGAAAACACGTTGGATATGAATAACTTACTGTCGGTGGAGCAATGTTACCCTACGTCAGTATTACGACGTATGGTAACATCACTCCCATAGAAAACACGTTGGAGATGAATAACTTACCATCGGTGGAGCGACATTACCCTACATCGGTATTACGACGTATGGTAATGTCACTCCCATAGCACACACGTAGTGGAGACTGACGAAATGGGACATTGGTATTTCAATGTCTATGGCTTCGCTGTAACGATGACTATATGGGGTTTGGACAGTCAAATCTGAGATGACATGTGTCCACATGAAACTCTGCAATAGAGACGATAGCTATGGCGTCAGAAAAGTGACGTCATGTGAAAAAAAATTTGAGGGGGTCCACTATTTTTCGTTCTCCCAACAATATAAAGTGGCAATTGCGTCAAACGCACTGTCAAAATTTGACCCAAATGTACTAGTGAGTGGTAGCTCCATTAGGATTTTATATCCTAGGGAATATTATGATTATTGGGAAGATCCTAAAGGTCCGGTAAGGATGGTCTATCCAAGTACCACGAGGTATCTACGTTAGGATTTTATATCCTAGGGAATCCTATGATTCTTGGGCAGATCCCAAAGGTCCAGTAAGGACGGTTTGTCAGAGTAATAAAAAATGTTGTTGTTGCACCTGCCTCATTCT
Organism: Picea glauca; assembly: GCA_000966675.3. Classification (NCBI taxonomy): domain Eukaryota; kingdom Viridiplantae; phylum Streptophyta; class Pinopsida; order Pinales; family Pinaceae; genus Picea; species Picea glauca. Next base: position 1,916,571 of record JZKD02S0656455.1, on the reverse strand, counting down.
ATTGACATATGTTGATGATGTTGTATCATCCTTGTGTTGTTGATGATGTTGTATCAACCTTGTGTTATTGATGATGATGTATCATCCTCATGTTGTTGATGATGTTGTTTCAACATCGTGTTGTTGATGATGGTGTACCAACCTTGTGTTGGTGATATTGTTGTTATTATTTATTTATACTAATTGATGTTGATGTTTCAACTTCATGTTGTTGATGATGATGATGATGATGTTGCTCCAACTCCATGTTGTGAACGATGATGATATTGTTGATGAGAAAAACATTCGATGATTTGTAGATATGCTAGTCAATGTTCCAGATATTGATGATGTTGTTTCCCTCTCTCTCTCTTGATGATGTTGTATTGGGTTATGTCAGTAGAATACCCTTCCTGTTAAGGGGGAGTGTTGAAATATTGTAACTGTGAAGAATATTCTAATTATAATTGAGTTATTATTATATAGATCAAATCCCCTTTTGTGGATTGATCATGTCAGGTCTTGTCTAAAACAAAATCCCCTTTTGTCGATTGGTCAAACAATAATTATATGGTAATGTTTTTAAAATCATCACCTAGGGCTTAATAAAGTGATTTTAACCACTATTTTAATAACTCGGCCCTACTTGGTGAAAAGACATAACCCTAGCGCCTCTAAGCTAGTATAAATAAGTGAAGAAGGTGCCTCATTCACTCACTCACTCACTCAACAAGTGCACATATTTTGGAGGTAGTTGCAGTTACAAGAAGAAGGAGAGAGAGGTGCATGCTTAGTCTTGGATATTCTTTAGTGTTTTGGTCTAAGTCTTGACATTGTATTGGAAATCTATTATTGAGGAAGTTTTTGTTGGGTTTTCTTAGGCCCCCATGAGGGTTTCCCAAGATAAAATGTTGTGTACCTTGTGATTGTGTTTCTTTAGTGATCCTACTTATGCTATTATCTTTGAAAATAATTAAAAATTAACACAAGGATAGATTGCATAAGGATCCTATAGTTTGGAGCATCATGAACCAAGTGAAAGAAGGAAAGATGTAGAATTTTTGGATGAACAATGGAATTTTTTATTTTGGTGATCACATCTATGTGCATAAGACATGTAACCTCTATAAGGATCTCATATGGGAATGTCACAACTCACCTTGGGATGACCTCCCAAGAAAGTAGAGAACATTGGAATTGTTGTAATGAGGATAATATTGTGAGCATATGAGGTGATATGCTGAGGACTATGTCCATACTTGTATTGTGTTCCAATAAGACAAGGTAGAGACTAATATGCAAGAAGGTCCGTTGTAGCCTTTACTAGTTCTAGAGAGACCTTTGGTGAGTGTCTTGATGGAATTCAACACCAAACTTCTAAAGACACAAGAGTTTAATGTGATAATGGTTGTGGTGGATGATTTTTCAAGTATACCATCTTTGTGCCAATGAAGGTGCCTTTCGATGTAGAAGAAGTTGTGAGGTTGTTTTTCAACCATGTTGTGAATTTTTGGGGCCTTCCCTTAAGCATTGTGTCAAACATAGACTCAATGTTCATGAGGTTATTTTCGACTAAGATTTTCAATATTGTTGGCACTAAACTATTGATGAGTTCAAGATACCATCCAAATAATGATGGGCATACTGAGTGTGTCAACAGTCTCTTGAAGGACCACTTGAGACAATTCATGTCGGTAGATCAAACAAATTGGCCTGAGTTTTTGGATGAATTTTAGTTCAACTATAACATGCATAAGAGTTTTGTGATGGGTTACAACTCATTTGAGTTGGAAAATGGGAAACAACCATTGAATCCATATATTGTGTTGCAGGTTTATTATGGGAGCAACCCACCAACCTTGAGGTTAATGAAGGGATGGTAGGATAGGTTGGAGATGGATTGTGTTCTCTTAAAGAAATCAATGGATCAAATAAATCATTGGGAATATTGTGAGAAGAGGGACACATATTTCAAAGTGAGCGAGTTAGTATTACTCAATTTGGTAAACTAATAGTTCAATCCACCTACCACCATGGATAGTGCATTGGTGAAAAAGTTTGACAGTACATTCAAAGTCCTTAAGAAGATTGGAAATGTCACCTACATATTGGAGCTATAGACCCACATGAGAAATCATCATTTGTTTTTACATACCAGTCAATTGAATACTTGTAGAGTTGATAAAGAAAATCCTAGTACGACAACACCATCTAGAGCCTTTATGTTGATTGTGGAAAAACCAGAGTTCGAAGTGGCATATATAGCTTTGCATAGATCCTCCTACGATGAAAAAAATTGAATATTCAAGTACTTTTTACATTGTAAGGATAAACCCAAGAGGAGAAAAATTGGGAGAGATCAAAGGCATTGTGGTAGTATGAAGACATGATCTGTGAGTTTAAGAAGAAGCCTCATGGAGAACGTGTTCATTGGATGTTGTCAGGATGGAAACATGTCTAGTAGGGGGGATGTAATTCCTCCACCATATATGGTAGTAGACATACTACCAAACCAATTCGGAAGCATTTCCAGAGAGAGATGGAACGATTTGAGGTGCCTTCTTGAATGAACAAACATAGTGGTGATTGTCTGAGCTTCCTTTATAACTAAAAAGTGGGCCTCCTTAGGCATACGATCTAGATGTATAGACCTAAAGGTGAATTTTCCCCATGACTTGTGGATGATGGCCTTGTAGACATGTTGGCCTTGGGTGCACTTGGTTTCACTTGGGCATGGATGGATGGATGACTTGTGTGTGAAACTGGATGAATTGATGAACATGATGAGTTGGACATGGATGACATGTGCATATGGATGGTGAGGTTGGCTCTGGGAAACTTGAGTGGACCAGCGCGCACAAAAAAATGAATCGTCTTGAGTGACTTGGGTCCACTCCATGCATTGCAGCATACCCAAGTGATAGGAAAGACACATATAAGTATGGTGGCAATCAAATAACTAAGGCATGGAAGGAATAATGACCAAGAAGAGATTAATAAATTGAGAGTTATATAGAGGTATGTGGTTTCTTTGGACAAGGTTTTTCATAGTAGGTTCCTAAGTTAGCTAAGTGAATAAGACATAAATAATACCTAGAGAGGGCAGACCTACAAATTCTTTAGGCGATGGCTTGAATGAAGGTGGGACATAGTCTTGTGAAAGGTGACTTTCCTTGTTATCTTTGTACTATTTTAATTGAGTTGTAGGTAGTGGGAGAGCTCCCCTCTTTGTATCATTGAAACAATCTTCTATATATTGAATAAAAGGGGTATTGGGAAATATCTTGGTGCCATCCGACTTCATATGTTTTGTTCTATTCAGTATGTGTTGAATGTTAACTATTCTCTATGTGATTATGTTGTTTCCTAAGTGTAAAATTGACTAAGTACTATTAGGGACATTTTAGGCCACAATTGGACGTTTTCCTAGTGTAATGTTGGAAAATACTAAGTTCCATGGGACCTGGAATGATTATCTAAGTGCTATAGATGAAGGTGAATTTATGGGTATACTTTGACTGAAGAGGTGCATTCTCATTGAAGTAGGTGTAGGGTCAAGCTATTGCGTTCAAACGCACTGAAGCATGATTGAAGATAATGAAACTACAAATTCCAGTGAAGAGTCTTAGGCCTATGAGAACATGTTTTTCAAAAATAGGTAAATATTATTTATTTAAAAATATGTGTCAATGTATTTTATTAATTATGTAAAATTTTGATTATATATATATATATATATATATATATATATAATCTAATTATTTATTAATTTTATGTGGATTATAATTGATATAATGGTAAAAATTATATTGTTAATTAATTATTATAATTACATAATTAAAATAGTTAATATATATCAGTCAATGTTATGAATGTTGAATTTTCATAAAAGATGATATTGTATCTGAATGAATTACTTATTACAATGATGAGTGTTCTATATATAAAGAACATATGGTGACCATCCATGAAGAGATGCATCCCTTGGGTAATAAATATATTTATACTTTAAATTATATTATACATATAATATAAATATACCTTATATTTATACTTTATTATATATAAATATATTATTACATAATAATATTATAATTAATAATATTTCTTAATAATTAATAATCATGTTATTAATTATCAATCTAGTAGAATGTATTTCTAATGTTGCACAAACATCAACACCCCCTCTTAGTGAAGGAGACATTCTACATTATTCCAAGATTACCTTTGAAGATTGCCTTTGAAGATTACCTGTGGGTAGCTCTCAAATAGCTTTGACATATCACCATGACATCCATTACCTCGCAATGCATATGTACTTCATCATGTGCACCCTTGTGACTTCACGGGAAATGCATCCAAGGCATGTGGGTAGTTCTCAAATAACTAAAACATGTCTCCAGGACATCCACTACCATGCAATGCATTTGTACCTCATCACATGCACCCTTGTGACTTCACAACATGCATCTAGGGTTGGTGGGTACCTCTCCACTAGCTACTACATGTCATCATGAGAATATCCAGTTTCCCACAAAAAGCATGGATATCTTATGAATGACATCTAGTACCCTGCGATAACATCTTTACCTCATCTCTTCAACATGCATCTAGGGTTGATGGTTATCTCTCCAATGGATAGAACATGCCATCATGACATCCATTATCATGCGATAACATCTAAATCCATAACTCCCTCTGAAGAGGGACTATGTCGAGCTTTTCCCTGAAGTACTTGAACTTCATCCTTGACAACGTCTTTGTTAGCGCATATGCAACCTTCTCATCAGTAGCCACATATTGGATCCTCATTTCTCCCTTCTGCACCATATTGGAGCCTCATTGCTCCCTTTTGTACCAAGTGTCTAGAAACCAAGTGTCACTTCCATGAGACACAGACTCCAAGTCTGATACAACACGATATCACATCCATTGACTGTTGAACATGAAAATCTATACATCCTCAGAAATCCATAGTGCAACATGACTTCACCCCATGCAATGAAGGTATGTGGGTATCTCTCAATAGCTACAACATGTCCACAGGACATCCACTTCCTGTGATGCATCAATACCTGATCATGTGAACTCTTGTCTCAGTGCCAACCCTTAGATATCCATAATACAACATGACTTCACCCCATGCAACCAAGGTCTGTGGGTAGCTCTCAATAGCTACAAAATGTCCCCAGGACATCCACTCCATGTGATGCATTAGTACTTGATCATGTGCACTCTTGTCTTAGTGCCAACCCTTTTTCATGCTGGATGAGTTCCAACTGTCTCAGTGCCAGCCCTTTTTCATGTTGGATGATAACACTCAGTGCCAACCCTTTTTCATGCTCGATGCATTCCACCTATCTTAGTGCCAACCCTTTTTCATGTTGGATGGGAAAATTCAATTCCGGTCCTTTTTCATGCTGGATGAGTTCCCCATATCTCAGTGCCAACCCTTTTTCATGCTAGATGGGAACACTCCCTATGAAGAGGGACCACACCAAGATTGTCCCTAAAGTACTCAAACTTCATCCTCGACAGTGGCTTGGTAAACACGTCCGCAACTTCATCCTCTGTAGTCAGGAAATTGGAGCCTCATTTCTCCCTTTTGTAGTACCCAACTCCCTCTGGAATTTACCATCTAGCTCCCTCTTGAGCATTAAATATCAACTGAATCTTCAACCTGCTGACTTCATCACTTGTCCTCCAGAACAAGTCTCATCATCATTTTCTTGTAGGTCTTACCTACAAGTCAAATTCAGTCCAATAGTCTACAATTTCCAAAGCCACATTTCTTCACGAATTGTTTCACATGCATACTTAGCTTCAGTCGTACTGAGCACCACACATGAATTCTTGATCCAGGATCTTTTCATCATGACTTATAAAGAATTGAATTAAATGAGCATAAATTAAAGTCCACCATTAAAGAAGGGAAAACTCAAAAATAAAGAGACATAAGCATCAAATCTAAACACAAGTACTTGATAACATATTTTGTCCCTGGTGGACTACGTCTTCGGGTCCTTCTCTCAAATGGGTAGGCTCTTTCGTTAACTCAGAAATATAATTTGGAAAAATACACAAGTATACCTCATTCTGAAATCAAGCTGCAGAAATATGCTCAGATCAGAAAATAGACAGCACCACTCAATTCATGGCATTGAATTATCCAAAAATGACTTTCTCCATGCCTCGATCCGACTCTGTCACTCCCATGCCCAAGAAGAATTTTTCTCGGTTTTTGTCCCCTCTGCAACCTGCAATAATGATTGTACCTCACCTTGAAAATCATTCCCTAAAGGTCGTACGTTTTGCACATCTTCCCCCCTCCATGGTTGGGAGGATACACTTATCAAGTAATAAAATGGGTGGTATGTACCAAGTGGTACTGGTGGCCTAGTGGTTAGGGGAAAAAGTATTAAGGCATAGACCTAGGCAGAGGTTTAAGGGTCGATCCCCAGAGACTCCACTTTTGGTTTGTTTGTTTGTTATATGGTATATATTACATATCTACTCCCGATATATTTTGTTTTCTCTCTAGAAGGTCCTCCAATGAGATAATTGTGTCTATAGTTGGCGTGGTCCGCCAGATTTTGACCCTCCAACTAATTTTTGTTTCAAAATCCGTTCACGGGTTGTCCCTGTGCATTTCCCGCCTGCCATGTGGCAGCCCCTAATTGGGCCATGTGGTGGCTTCTCACTAGGCCATGCTACCCCCTTCCAAGTCAACACGCCACTTCAACATGCCACGTTAGTCATACGGACTATACGAACTACCATGTGTCATGATCTGATTGGCCTACAGATTAGTCCAAAAATCCAATAATCGGGTGACACGTGGCAGCCTCTAGTGTTGCTACGTCATCATACTGACATCAACATGCCATGAGTCACTTCCCTACTCCTTACACATGTGTTGTATGGATGATGATGTCATTCATACTGATGTTGACGACAGTGGTGTGAATGTTGACTCATCCCCTGTTAACTGGGCTAGGTTGACCAAACTTTGACTATGAATATCTTTCAATCTGTAACTCCATTTGATGAGTCATTTGTACCATTATAAATCTTGTGACGCGCTCTTCGCGATCATGCCATTTTCACTGAGTTTTGTGAACTTTGAATTTTTTCCCTTTCTCTGTCTGTTGGAGCCATTATGAGCATTCTGATTTTCCTCTATGAGCTATGAGTTGCTCTTATCCTTCTCTAGATCCTTTTTGGATCACACCTTCCCACTGAGATCTTTTTGGACCACCAAAATCTTTCATCAATCAACAGGTAAGTGAGGGAAGAGTCCCCTCACCTTGTCCATCTCGATCCACTTTGTTTTTCTTGGATGTGTGTCTTTTAAGCCTACTTGAAGATAATCAACATCACCCCTATTTGAATTCCTCTTCCTTATGTCCATGATGATATCTTCATGTAGCTCATCCAAGTACTCAGGTGCAAACTCATCAACTGAAGGTATTGAAACTTCTTCATCTTGATCCATGATCATGGGAGAGTCAAAAAGTTTCAAGTTCTCAACATTCACAACTAATTAAATCTACATGTAAGGTGTAAGATCCAAACAAAAAGCATTGGTACCACTTTTCTCCAAGATAGTGAAGGGTCCATAATGAATGGGCTTGAGTTTCTTGCCTTCACCCTTCAATCTCTCCTTACTGATGTGAAGCCATACTCAGTCTCCAACCTGAAACTGATGATAAACCCTGTGCTTGTCATGTTGAGATTTATAATGTTCTTGAATTTTCTCCAACTCTTCCCTGACTTCCTGGTGTATCTGTTGGATCCTCTAGATGAACTTATGGGATCTGTCCTCTGTTTGTTCTTCATTCACATCAGCATCTCTCCCATATATCAAGTCCAAAGGAACCTTTGGTATGTATGCAAAACATGTCTCAAAAGGTTAACTATGAGTGGATGAATGTAAATCTCAGTTGTATGCATGTTGTACATAGGTATCTATTCATCCCACAACTTGGGATTCTTGCTGCAGTAGCCTAGAAAAAAAAGTACCACTATTCGGTTTACCACCTTTGTATGTTCATCAGTATGTGGATGGAAAGAAGTGCTCTTCTTCAATTTGGTGTCCATCATTCTCCACAAACTAGTACAAATGTCCCCAAGGAATCGAGTATCTCGATCCAAGAAAATGGATGTGGGTAATCCAAAGTGAACCCAAACATACTGAAAGAAGAGATTAGTAGACTTCTCAGCAGTGACCTTATTTTTACATGGAATCAATATACACATCTTATTGAACCTATCCACTACAACATACAATAATCATGACCCCCTTTGGTCACTATTAAACCCCCTAAAAAATCCATCAAGACACTTTCCCATGGATGGGATGGAATAGGAAGTGGTGAGTATAGCCCCAATTTTCTATTACTGTGCTTACAAGTACAACACATCACACACCCCTTTACATATTTAGTTACAATTTCTTTCATTTGAGGCTAGGAAAAAAAGCTCTGCAAATGAGCCATAGTTTTTCCTACCCCAAAATGCCAAGACACAAGAGAAGTGTGAGCTTCTCGTATTTCATGGACTCGTTCACTTGTAGGAATACATAGCTTTCCAATATGGTAGATTAGTTTTCCCTACAAACAATAGTTCTCTACCTGTGCACCAAGGGTTAGATTCACATATAATTCCTTAAAATCTTCATCAATGGCATATTGTTCTACATATCTATCATGAGATAAAGAAGTATTCCTCAAAATAATAAAAGAAACAATAGGATGTCTAGAAAGAATATTAGCGACCTTGTTACTTGTACCCTTTTTGTACTTGATTACCAAATGAGATTTTTGTAGAAAACCCATCCACTTGTAGTGTCAATATTGTTGCAATTTGGTTTGTTCTTGAAGATATTGTAAGGGATGGTGATCTGTATGTATGATTGTTTCCTTCCCTAACAAGTAGTGCTTCCATTTCTTTAGGCTCTGGACTAATGCATACAACTCTTTATCATATGTAGGATAGTTAACAACAACTTGTTTAAAAGTTTCAGAGTGGTAATAGATAGGATTACGATATTGCATCAATACTGCACCCATGGCATATCCGTTGTCATATGTCTTGATCTCAAAAGGATGTTGAAGATTCAGCAGTACTAATACTGGTGTGGTACTGATCTTCTCCTTCAAAATGTTGAAAGATTTTTGTTTCTTTCCTTCCCACTGAAAAGTGTTCTTCACACTAGTTAAGGCATGCAAAGGATATTCTATAAAGGAGAAGTTGGGAATGAATCTCCTCCAATACTGGACTGCACCTAAGAATATTCGGAATTCAGTTACACTTTTTGTCTCGGGATATTTTAAAATTACATCAATTTTGGAAGGATCAATTTTCAATTTTCCTCCTCCTACAATATGACCCAAGTACACAAGTGCAGTCTTGCGAAATTCACATTTAGACAATTTTACATACAACTTTTCCCTTTGCAAAGTATCCAACACTTGCTTTACATGCCTCACATGTTCATCCCAAGTCTCTCTAAAAACAAGAATGTCGTCTAAATATACAATCACAAAGTCATCTAGGAAAGGCCTGAATACATCATTCATCACACGTATGGAATTTTTTGGAGCATTAAAAATCCAAAATGGCATAACTAACCACCCAAACAATCCCTGTTTGGTTTTAAATTCATCTTTCCATGCATCCTGTTCTGCGACTTTGATTTGATGATATCCACTATGCAAATCCAACTTAGTGAAATAAACAACATTCTTCAACTGATCAAGTAAATCATCTATACGAGGAAAAGGGTATCTATTTTTCACCACAATTTTATTTAAAACTCGATAATCGACACACATTCTCCATATGCCATCCTTCTTTAGCACCATCACGCTCAGAGAACCACAAAGAGATGAACTGGGCCCAATGACCCCTTGATCCAATAAGTCATGTACTTGCTTCTTGATCTCTTTCATCTCCACAACTGTCATCCTATACATTCCCACATTAGGAAGAGGAGAATCCTGCTAAAGATGCATCTCATGTTGGATTTATGTCTTAGGAGGTAATCCATCTGGTTCTTGGAAAATATCATCATACTTAGAAACAATATCAATTAATTCATTTTTATGAGATGGATCAGACCCTTGGAAAGCATCGGATGTCCTGACATCTTTCTCTCTGACGACCATGCGTACATATCTCTTATTAGTGTTTATGAGTCTTTTCATTTGCCCTGCACTAACAAGTGTTTTATTTACCCTCATGTTGTGAGATCTAACAATATATTCCACTCCCCCTTTAGTAAGGTGGTATTTGTTTTCATGACGAAAGAAGATTTATTTTCTATCATAAAGATACGGACTTCCCAACACTATGCCACATATATCAAGTGGTACAACATCCAAATCCACTTCATCAATCAACTTTGAAGCAATAGAAAATATGATCCTACATTTTTTGGTGACATTAAGTTTTGATTTATCACATACCCAACCAAGAGGATAAGGCTTCGGATGTGGTTTCATTTCAAGACCCATCTTCTTGATAAGTGCTTCAGATATTAAGTTTACTTGGGAACTCAGATCAAATAATATATCTATCTTAGTATGTTTAGATACAAGTATTATATGAAATAACTCATTCATATTTCGTTCATCAACATGAGATTCATCATTGGAACTTGAACTAGCATGAAGAGAACCTTTACCTTGTACTCCAACCATTGTGATCTTTCCCTCATCTCCTGAATCAGAACCAATATCTTATTGCACTGTAGCAACGATCTTTGTCTTCTCCTTTCCACCGAACTGTTTCGGTTTCATTTCTGGATGCAGTTTCCAATAGTCTTCTTCATCATGACGTCTCTTCTTGCAATGAGTGAAAGATGTTTTTCCTCCTTCTCTCGTTACTATAGCGGTCTTCCTGTCCTTCCTTTTAAACTTCTGAAAAATATTTTGTGGGAAATTGGAAGGTTTCTTTGTGGAATCTTCTTGAACATGTTTCCCCCTATTCTAATGGTGAGTGTCTTGCACACAAATGTCGTCAAGACTAGTGGGATTAAACAAGAGAAAAGTATGAAGAATATCACTGTGAAGTACGCCAATATACTTCATTAAAGTTTCATAAGAATCCAAATGAATGTTCAATGCAAGAGCTTTCTTCCTGAATTCTTATGTGAAACTTTGTATAGTTTGACCTTTACTTTGCCTTAAATTTTTCCATTCCATCATTGCTTTATGTAAATACCCTAATGGATAAAATTGCTTCCTTATTGCTGATTTAAATTTTGACCATGAGGAAATAATATTACCACACTTACTTATGTCTTGAATATTTCTCTCCCACCATACGAGAGCGGTGCCTTCCAACCAAAGAGAAGCTAGTTGCACATTAAATTCTTCTTCATCAATATGTTGGACACAAAAATACACTTCAACCTATCGGATCCAATTATCTATCTTTTCAAGATTAGCATCTCCATTAAACATAGGTAAGGAAAATTTTACATAAATATTTAATAATGGTTTATTAAAAGAGGTGTCATGACTAGAATGATGAGAATGATGAGAATACTCGGAGGAAGAAGAACTAGAAATTGAAGGTGAAGAAGGAGGCTCGGGAGGATCTCCCCCATCCCCTTGGTTTACCCAAGCATCATCATCTACATGTGCTTCCTTTTTCTTCCCTTTCTTCTTCATCCTCTTCTTGTAATCTTGATACATTCGTTCGGCCATTTATGACATGCGATAAAAGAACATGTGAAAGTTTTTCTCCTGTTCATCATGCTTGTACTCTTCTACCATTTTCTTCCTTCGCGATGCACAACCAACTTCGGGATTGAAAGTATTAAGAGTTCCTTCACCCTGCTTATGCTTGGCCCTAGTAAGCATTCACACTCAACAATTCAAGTCAGAGACGACTGCTCTGATACCAACATGATTCGGGATCTTTTCATCGTGACCTATAAAGAATTTCATTAAATGAGCATAAATTAAAGTGCACCATTAAAGAAGGGAAAACTCAAAAATAAAGAGACATAAGCATCAGATCTGAACACAAAAAATTGATAACGGAGTTCGTCCCTGGTGGACTATGTCTCCGGGTCCTACTCTCAAATGGGTAGGCTCTTTCATTAACTGAACAAAATAATTTGGAAAAATGCATAAGTATACCTCATTCTGAAATTAAGCTGCGGAAATAATGATCAGATCAGAAAATAGACAAAACAATGAATATGTGGAGTCGAATTACCCAAAAATGATTTTCTCCATGCCTCGATCTGACTCTAGCGCTCCCAGGCACAAGAAGAATTTTGTCTCAGTTTTCGTGCCCTCTATAACCTACAATAATGATTGTACCTCACCTCAAAAATCATGCCCAAAAGGATGTACAATCCACACCTCACCCCCCCTCTATGCCTGGGTGGATACACTTCTTAAGTAATAAACTAGGTGGTATGTACCAAGTGGTACCCACGGCCTAGTTGTCAAGGGAAAAAGTATTAAGGCATAGGCCTAGGCGGAGGTTCCAGGGCCGATCCCAACGTACTCCACTTTTGGTTTGTTTGTTTGTTATATATTACATATCCACTCTCGCTATATTTGGTTGTGTCTCTAGAAGGTCCTCCAACGAGATAACTGTGGCTATAGTTGGCGTGGTCTACTAGATTTGGTAGACCCGCCAACTAATTTTTGTTTCAAAATTTGTTCACGGGTTTTCCTTGTGAGTTTCCTTCTTGCCATGTGGCAGCCCCTGATTGGGCCATGTGTCGGCCTCTCATTAGTCCACGTTTCCCCCTGCCAATTCATCACACCACGTCAGCATGCCACGTCAGTCGTATGAACTGTACAAGCTTCCACATGGCACGATTTGATTGGTCCATAGATCAGTCCAAAAAGCCAATAACCAGGTGACACGTGGCAACCTCTAGTGTTTCCATGTCATCATGATGGAATTAGCATGCCATATGTCACTTCCCTGCTACTACCACATGTGTTGTACAGATGATGACATCATCAGTACGGATGCTGACTCATCCCTTGTTGACTGGGCTAGGTTGACCAAACTTTGACCATGAATATATTTCAATCCGTAACTCCTTTTGACGAGTCATTTGCACCGTTAGAAATATTGCGACGTGCTCTTTGTGAACATGCCATTTTCACTAACTTTTGGGAACTTTGATTTTTTTTTCCTTTCTCTATTTGCTGGAGCTATTCTGAGCATTTTGAGTTGCCTCTATGAGTTGTGAGTTTTTCTTATCCTTCTCTAGATCCTTTTTGGCTCACTGCTTCATGCATTTGGTGGAGCCTCCTTATCCTTACTGTAGTACCCAACTCCCTCTAGAAATGACTATTTGGATCCCTCTCAAACACTGAATATCAATTGGATTGTCAACCTGTTGACTTCATCACTTTTCCTCTAGAACAAGTCTTGTCATCCTCTTCTTGTAGGTCTTACCTACAAGTCAAATTCAGTCCTATATTCATCAATTTCCGAATCCACACTGCTTCACGCCTTGTTGTACATGTTGCCACATAATTTGCCTCAGCCATACTAAGTGTTACACACAACTTCTTCCTAATGCTCCATGAAACCATACTGGATCCTAGACTGAAGCAATTTGTTGAAGTACTCTTTCAATAAGGAATATTGTCGGCCTAATTGGAATCCGAATATCCATATAACCCGAACTCATGGTTTGTCACATACCTGAGACCATAATCCAATGTACCCTTAAGTTACCTCATCACATGTTTTGCTGCAACCAAATGAACCTACCTAGGTTGCTCCATATATTGACTCAAGGTGTTCACAACAAAACATATATCTGGTCTTGTGTTCTTCAAGTTCATAAATGAACCCGCCATTTGTGTGTATAAAGTAACATCCACAGTCTCTAAAGTCATATCCAGCAACAATTTCAGATTTGATACCATAGGTGTAGCCATTTCCTTATAATCCAACATCTTGAACCTCTTTAAGATTTCTACTGTATACTTTCGTTGGTTCAGAAATATCTCATCTTGTCTTTGCCATACCTCGGGACCCAAAAAGTAATGCATCATCCCAAGATATTTGATCTCAAACTCAGCAGCCAGTTTTTCTCTTACACTCTTAGATGATATTTTCCACACCTATTTAGAAATAGGTCATCCATATAAAACAACAGTATTACCAGGCCATCATCCACAACCTTAAAGTAAAGGTTAGGATCTGCATTTTGTTTTATAAATCCTAAGCTTGTCAGAAAATTTTTGATCTTGCCATACTATGCTTTGGGTTCCTGCTTTAATCCATATAAATCCCTCTTCAATATATACATTGAGTGTCCTGCAGCTGTCACGTACTCAACAGAGTGTTTTGTGACTACAAGGACCATTCTTTCTGATCAGGTTGCCATCTTTGCCACATGAAGAATTTCAGTCCTTTTGAATGTTGAAATCCACACACTTTGAGTCTTATGTCCTTATAAGACTATTCCAGGGTCATTAGCCACTCATCAAATTACGATGACCAATCCTGAGAGAATGTCAACCTGATGTTGAAACATTAACACTTAAGAATAACTTCTGAAATTACATAAAATCTCAACACTCCCTCTGCATGTGTTGACCTCCTCTTATTCTTCAGTACATGGATGTGCACAACTCTATGTATAAATAGTCTTGCTTCATGTTTCTTCCTACGAATGTCATTATGGCTCCTTCTCAGAGCTATTACAGGATATCAATTTATCTTGTGCACAACTATATACAGTGACCCTCGAAATGATACATCTTCTACGAACACCCATCCATCATATACTCAATGTCATATGGATAACCATGTTGATTTTCTAGTGTTAAATTAGACAAGCACAATTTTCTCCAAGTGGTAATTACTTTAGTAAACTCTAGAACATCACTAAGTAATTACACTCAAAAAATTTCAACTACTTAGTGTAATGTCCCCACTTTGTGACATTATCACAGGGCAGAGACTTATGATGACCAGAGTAGCCAGATGGATGTTATAGTGAGTACAGGGGTATTTGAGAGGCATTGTGGGGTCCAGTTGGAATTTATCTTCATATTCCATCATTATGATCCATTCCGCATAGGTTGGCTTTGGTTTCGTTCCATTCCGACGATTTCCATGATTTTGACTATTTTGAGCTATAACTTAATTAAAATCACTGAAGACGGCATTTTGGGCACATTACTTGGAGGAACTTCTCAGTGTAATAGCTCATTGGAATCGGGAGGAGCAACACTATAGGATGGGATGGCTAGAAGTGACTTTTAGTGGCCAGGGAAGCCACAAGGAGAGATAAGGAGATTTTCAGAGGTAAAAAGGTTAATTAATTAATTAAAGT
>JZKD02S0656455.1:1871248-1890139 GCA_000966675.3 Picea glauca | reverse complement strand
CGGGGTCGGAGAATTTCGATGTTTGAAGGAAGGCTAACGTAGATGACTGTCACTCCCTTGGTCGCCAGCATTCTTGAGAGGTGCAAGAATGCATTGAAGTGACTGTGTGCTAAGAAGGGCAACGCTACTGCGTATAATCCTTTTCTCCCTTCCATGGCCTTCGACACACTGTGTATGCATTACGTTCTATCAAACCATCCTGACTCGTGTATATATACACAAAAGTATCCGAAAATCCCATGAATGGTATAAAAACATCGGGAGGTGTATATATACACAAAAGTCAACTGGAAAATCCACATCTATCCTCAATAAAGAATTAAGGTGCGACGTATACAAAGAAATAAATATTTCTACATAAATGGTATTGAAAAAAAAATAAAAAGGAAATTTGATGTGTGTGAATTCATTTGATGATGGTATTGAAAAATAAATAAAAAGGAAATGGTATTGAAATAAAAATAAAAAGGAAATAAAAAATAAAAAGGAAATAGTGATATATCTGTCGACGACAGCGAGCGATACTTTTCGGTTCTTGTCGTGATATATGAGCCTTATTATTAAAAAATAATATTTATTTACTGTCTCATCCTTATTGTTAAAAAATAAAATCTATTTATTAGTTATGTAATATTATTTATTTGTTTTGTGATGAAAGCGCGTACGTCAAGCTTTTGTCGGAACATAACGGGATTACCGAAATATCATTGAAATGTGGCGTACCCTAAAATTGTTTGAACTTCATAATGGAAAATATTAAATAGTAAAGTTGCTTAATACCTACTTCTTTAAAAAAAAAAGGTTTAGTTTTTTTTTTAAAGATTATAAAAAATACATAACAATGATGTATTGGTTTGTGGCTACAACCTAAATACGATTATAACCTTAGGTTAATAATGCCAAAATAATTGTTGCGCAACTTTAATAAAAAAAAACCTTACTAGTCCTTGCCCTTTGGGCTCGAGGGACTATTAGTAAACAGTTTTTAGCTATTCTATTAATTATACACTCAGACCAAAGTAGCACAAACCATTTTAAACCAAAATTTTGAAAGTTTTATGTAATTTTCAGATTTTAAATTTGATTTTTTATCGTAAGTTTTCCATTTGAGGTCTTATTTAGGAGAACATAGGCAAAGTTTTTCTTTTGAAACTTATTAAATAATGTCTACATTAAGGTGTATATCTCTTCAGGTCAACTAATGTTATCTCCATAGATAACATTAGTTAGTTAACATTTAATGTTTCTGCTCTTCACTCCCTTTCTTAGGGTGAGGTTCTTCAATAGGTTACCTGCCCAGCAACAGAGGTTGAGAACCATGGAATATTCATGTCTTCATCTATGCATTCCATCAGCCAAGCCCATTCCATCTTCATCTCTGCATCCTTATGCACATCAATTCATCCAGTCAAACCCATTCCATCTTCATGTGCATCCCTTCTATGCATCTCTTCATCCAGTGGAGTCCATTCCCATTCCATCAACAAATGGCCCTCTCTCTCACTGCCCTCTCTCTCACTTCGCACACGGTGACTCCAATGGAGTTTTCCTTCCCAAAACTCACCTTCTTTAATCTGCAAAAGAACAACAACAACAGGAAAATTGGGGGCATTCTCCTACATGTTGAAACTATGTCGGATTGACGCCAAACTTGTGACCTGGTGCTCTTGCTCTCTTCTCTCACTCTCTTGGGCTACTTGGATCTGTTGTATCTTTCAACTCTCCACCAGTTGGAGGCTTCCCTAGCTTGTTCAGTTTAGGGATAAAAGTGGGATGCATGGCATTGAAACTGTTAGGTTCAGAGTTAGAATTTTGAAGCATCCATGGTCAGAAAATGCAATTCTAAAGAAACTATCTATGGTAAGAAAATGAAACCTGTAAGTACTATAAGTTCATATGAAATGAAATGATGAATATATTAAAAAATATTTGAATATCTGTTGCTACTGAAAAATATTTGTACTCTGTAGTTGACAATTAATATAGAACAACTAATATTCTTTAAATTTGCAGTCTTATTTTTCCATAATAAAACCCTAGTCATACCTGGAAAAAAAAAACCCTAACGGTCCCAATATTATTCAATCTCTGCACAATTATTTTCTTTGTGCTAAAACCATCTACTACATGTCTACAGGGGGAATCAATTAGGGAGACAATGAAGATGTTGGCTTTGAAGCCACGTGAATAGAAGAAAATGTTGAAGAGAGATCTGCAATATAGTGCTCAACATAAATAAGCTTCAAGCAATGAATATTAAGTGTAAAGATACCTATAAAGTGAATAGATGGGCTTAGTAAGCATACCAAATAAGCTCTTTGCAAGCATACGAGACCCAATTTTCGATCGAGATTTCAGGGAAGATTGTGTATACTTCTCATTCGAGCACCTGCTCGCATATGTAAATCAATCACACTTACAACCTGCTATTAAAAAGCATCAAATATATGCCCACAGAGCCCTAGAAGAGCGCACACACATCCTGCCATTCACGCAATTACCCTTATCCTGGAGCAAAGTAATAGCCATATATAGTGCTAGGGATAGCGAGGGTAGTACGAACCACAGTGAAAGGTAAAATGGAAGTTGTGTAGTAAGAAACCTGTTGTAATTTGATGACATGGCCTTTTCTGAACACTTGGTGTACCAAGAGTAATTTCTGGGGATAGTTATGAGGGAAATACGACACGAGAACATATTTCTTTGTACATTGTTTTCTTTGGATATTGCAACCACTGCATGGAGATGTCTCTTGTTTCCAACCAGACTTACTGCTCATCTGTACACCAATTCCACACAAAATCAAATATGTTCTTGTAGCACCTTTCTTAGCTTTGCAATACAGTATCATATTAACATTGATTATGCATATCGTTGCTTTCCTTTTCGTAATGTTTTGCAGTTACATTTTTTTCCCTAGAGTAAGGAATATAGAGCTCGAAACCTTTTTCTCTATGGATCCTCAATCCAAAAATAAAACAACGTTTAAGTAGAAGGAATGGAGCCTGAAAAGAATGTTGGCACACATTATTTTCCTTGTCCCATGTTGACTTCACAATCCGGTTCCAGTTGTTAACCCATTACCATCATCATTAGTGGCAAATGTAGTTGGAGCAAAGGCAACTTCTTTACAGAAACGACAATAGCAGAGCCAATTCCAAGCGTAATAAGATAGAAGGCATTTCTATCTTCTTTGAATGACGTCGATGTTGTATGTTTTGTATGTCGAGGTCCCGACCTTATGCCTTACAACTGCTCAGATCCAAAATGTTTCCTTAAGTAAACTACAATGGCAGTTGAATTGACCCACTGCAAAACCATATCCTTTGGTCCGCCTGGGATTGAAACTCTCTCATGATGGATGCACACATAGAATCCATGCAAACTACATGCGAGCATGGGAACCAAGTGGAGACCACTCCATGTAATGGAATGCACATGGAAGGAGTTAAATAAATCACGTTATACTCGCATTATCTTCAATGATCATTATATAAAGTAATTGCAAGTGTCACTGACATCTATCTTATCGAGATTTTAAATGAAATCATGGGGTACACTAGCTACCATTGCGTATAAGGAGCTCTAATCTGCAAGTTCTATTTCATGCAGGCAGGTTCAGTTTGACGTGACTTGACATGCGATGCCCCTCCCCAGCATAGGCTATAACGCTAATCTATCCAATGGGAGAGGTTAATCCTACAACGATCCAATGGGGAATAATGTTGGACAACTAAGAGGGGGGGGGTGAATCAGTTGTAACCTTTCTTAAACAATTATGCTTATTTTAAACTCTTTATAGAACACTCAATGACAATCACAATAATGCAGGGAAGTAAGCAATAGTACATTAATCATCATTCACACATATGAGATACACAGAGACAAATATTTCCTAAGGAAACCCATAAAGGGTAAAAACCTCTTCTTCTTTATATGATAAGTAATATTTACATTCTGTACATTATCATACTTATGAGCACCAACTCATAATGAGGCCGCAACCTCTGTTTTGCAAGATGCAACTTGCTGAGAGCACCAACTCTCTGTTTTCTCTAGCACCCACTAGAAAGAAGCACTGACTCCTTGGTTTCTCTAGCACCCACTAGAAGGAACCAACAACTCCCTATGTGTTCTAGCACCAACTTCCAGTAACACAGGCACCAACCTGTATAACAGAGAACAACAATTCTCCCTTGCACCACCCTGCCACCCTGGTTTCCCTAGATGCAACCAGATGGAAGCTACAACTCCCTGTGTTCAAGCACCCACTTGAAGATCAGAGGACAACAGTCCTCCCTAGCACCTCCCAACCACCCTAAAATATAAATATTTGCTACTGAAACTAATTACAGTGATATAATGTTCATCAATGGCTTATCAGTCTCATCACTATTCTGCTATAGTGCTTGCTCTGTCTACATCAGTGTCTTCCTGCACACATTCCTTACGCTTTATGTTCTTTTGCTTCTTATACTCTGTGCACCATGTCCCTTCTATGCACCATTCCTCTTCTGTGCATTTCAGCTGCTGCACTTTGCCTCCTTCTACACGCCTCAATCACTCTCAACAACAACCGCCCAATCTCTTCTTTGTTCTGCATTCTTATAGTCTCTGTGCACCTTGTGCATGCACTATGTGCAATGCTTCTGCATGATCTTCACGGTGAGTGCTCTGCTTGAACATCATTTTGACTCTTCAGCTTCTATAGCGGTTTAACCCATGAGTCCATCACTGGGTGTTATGTCGATATTCCTTAGCCTCTGCAACAGTTGAGACTCTTCGTCTTCTCTGTCACAGTCGATCTCATTCCCTCTATTTCAGTTCCAGGCTCCTGTTAGCACTGGAAGTCACTCCTGGATTGCTTGCAGAAGCAGAGCCCAACGCCCATCAGTTTTTATGTCACAGTTTGATAAATGGGTGATCAAATGGGTAGAGACTCGAGGAGATATCGCTCCAACTCAGGGACTGGGTCTGGTATGTAAGGAACAAAAGAGGTCTTGATCTAACTTCAGTCAGGGAGTTGATTAAAGGGTGAACAGGTGGAAGACTTAGGAGAAGAGCGAGAAAACTACCTCAGGCAACAGGCCTTCAGAGGCTTGAAGAAGAAAAACTCAGAAGCCAAGATCCTCTTGGTCCAGAGCTTCAAGGAGCTAAAGCGTGACTCGACTGGATCCTCCAATTCCAAGTCGTTCGGCGTTAAGGAAATCACAGGAACCGATTAGAGATGTTGCGACTGCTGCAGTGATCCAACCTACATCATCCTACAACAGCGCAACTCGACTGGATCCTCCAATTCCGAGTTCCTCTAATACAGTGTAAACAAAGACATGGAAAGAACTAACATCCATCAGGCAAGAAGTCTCAAGAGTCCATAAATAACCAGAAAACAGTGCTTCATTAGAGTTTTTACAACCGAGAGCCTAGCTCAACCATCGATCCTTTACAAAATGGCGAAAACGCCTACAGATACTTGGAGCTAACTCAGGCACTGAAGAAGCGATCATATCATGAATTCAATGCTTGACATTGGGGAGCTTCTCTATCAGGCGATGTACGAAGACATTGGACAGACTGCCCATGCAGTCGTTCATCAGATGCAATCTCTATCAGGATGGGCTGTCAGTCTGCCTCTACGCTTGGTCCTTTCCTGGCCTTCTATTTATGGAAGAGGATAACGTTCAACCACCGTCAACTACCACATTAACTGCTTCCTTGAAATTGGGAATGGCCTCGGTCAACTTTGTATTCGGACGACGTGGCGAATTTTATTTGGATGCTTATTTGTTGGACTGCTATGAGGGGACCCCTATGGAGGACATGGATGAGGGTGAGACGAGAGGCATTGAGGTGGAAGCACTAGGTGGCGAAGAAACGGAGGCTGGGACACCAGATGGTGAGGCGATGTATCGCGAGAAGGTGACAATGAGGCCGCAATGCGACAGGTTGGAGATTGAGGACACAACACAGGTGGAAGTGGCGAAGAGTATGGAGGTACAGGGGGGAAGTAGCGAAAGGTAGAAGAGGAGCGGGAGATGTGACAGGGGAAGACACATGGTGGAAGGCAGTAAGCGGAGGGAGCAGGAGATGTGACAAAGGGGGTCTGTTATTGCGCCATGTGTCCTTTAGATGGACGGTCTAGATTTTTTCGGGATTTCTGGCACTGGGGGTTCACGATGCAACGCTTCTTAAAATCCGGATTGATCAAACCACGAGAACACGGATGTACACCGCGTGCCCTCCAGAGGAACGGTCGAGATGGCATTTAATGCTAGAAGAGGGTTGCCTCCCTGATCAGGCTCGCTTGACGTGACCAGGTGCTAGGACCACAGGCCCAGCTTCAAAGGCGCTTATCGGCATTTCAGGGTTCGGGGTTTCGAAATGTGAAATGACGGGGGACTCTTACCCCTCAAACTCCCAATTGCCGACATGACATAATCGCACACCACGCCTCTTTATATAATATTATGCCTTCAGCGCTGACACTATGAAAATCCTGAAGGGCCCCACCTGTGGCTTAGATCGCGCGCCGCATGTCCTCCTGATCAATGGTCCTGATCCTTTCGAGATTTCCTGCGCCGAGAGTTCATGATGCACTTCTTCCTCGAAATCTCGATCGAGAAGAAAACTGGGCCTTCTTGCATTCGCACCCCGAGCTTAGGGAAAATGGGTTTTCACCCGCTTCCTTGCACTTTCCTCCTCTTTGACAAGAAATATCGCTAACAGGCCCGACTCTGGGTGCTTCTGGCGCTTTCGGGGCTCGGGGTTTCGAGATGCAAGATGACGAGGGAATTTTACCCCTCGAACTCCCGACTGTCAATATGCCAACTTGACTAGATCTTGAGCCACGCGCCACTGGATCGGACGACCCAGATTTAGTCTTGAAATAGGGGCGCTTTTTCTGACGCTATATATCGGGTAACTTTATAGCCCCAAAATCCCGATGACCGCTGATTTGTTTCGTCGCTTAATTTTAGCCCAAACTGGACTTCTTCTATGAGCTGCGCTCGACGCTTATGGCTGCGGCCTTTGAATAAACTCACCTGACTGGATTTCAAAATCCCACTTCCATGCGTTTACATCATAGGCCTCAAATCGGAGAGGAAAACATCCCTGTACAAGAAATGTCGCTAACATTAGGCTCCATGGGGGATAGAGTCGTCCCTGTGATGTTCTAAGAACTCATTCCGCAGCTTCAGTGCCTTGCTGTTGGGCTATGGAGTCAAGCTCAAAACATCCTGCTTCTGAAAATATAGGCCGAAAAATAAAGCAAAACAAAATAAAATACATGCTCGAAAAAGCTTATTTATATACAATCCTAATTCTAATGAAATATTTCACATGGGGCTAGGTGAAAGCGGATTTCCACCATAGCCATTCAAGCAGCTTCCTAGATAGCAGCTCCTTCCTTCTGTCGATGATCATCAACAGATGGTGTAGCTGTGACAACAGAACGATTACACTCTTCAACTCCTCCTTACAGGCTGGAGTTGAGATGAAATAGGGCGGCTCCAAGGCATAGGGGAAATGCCACTCCACGTACTTCCAGACAGGGTCATGGAATGAGCGGCAAATTCTAGAAAATGGGGGACAGACACCCTCCTCTGCTACATAGATATTCACCTGTGGCTGAATATCTCTGATAAGCACAGATTCATGGTGGACAACTGACGTAGGCTCACTTCTCTCGGGCGGTGGCTGATCGCTGACTGGCTCTGGACAGGAAATATTCTTCTCCTCTGGTTTGGCCTCCCCCAGGTCCGATTCGTATTCATCATAAATAGGGACCATGGTTTGGTTCTGTTCTTCCTCGTACTGCTCAGCATCTCCAGAAAGACTGAGGTGGCTGATTTCCTCGTGATAATTTTCTTTAGTGAGCAGAGGATAAGGCTCTGCGACCTACTCTTGGAAATCCAACATATCGAGCTCAGACTCTGATTTGTAACTGTCATAAGTGGCCTGGTTTCTCTGACAAGCAAAAGGTGATGTCGGGCTCTGTTTCTCCTCTTCCAGATAATCATCGAAGTCGGGGGGGAACAAAGCTTCTCCAACTTGCAGAAATGGAACTATCCCCCGCTCCTCCATTTCGACCCTGAATGTA
The DNA here is from genome assembly GCA_000966675.3 of Picea glauca. NCBI lineage: Eukaryota > Viridiplantae > Streptophyta > Pinopsida > Pinales > Pinaceae > Picea > Picea glauca. Next base: position 1,882,038 of record JZKD02S0656455.1, on the reverse strand, counting down.
AACACATCATGGGAAATCTCGTGAAGGAAAAGAGAGCAATCCTCTTCCACAACTACCTCTTCATTGCTTTGATCTGAGACAGCAAGCTCATTGGGGGCAGATGCCAACTCATCTAATGAATCTTCAACAATCTCTTCAAAAGAGTTGCTTAGAGCGTTTGCCTCAAGGACTGGAAAATCCTCTGCACAGTCTTCATATTTCAACCCTTCTAATTGGGCAGAGAGATATTTCACCTGCTCCATCAGCTTACTCAGGGCGCCATCCTCCTCCCTGGGAACTTCATCACTTTCATAACCTGCCTCAGATGCAGATGAATGGGGAGGAGAAAGGACTGAGTTATGATCCAGGTCATTAGGATCCTCCCCACAGCTTACGTCAGAAACAACTTTCTCTTGTATAGAGTTGTGGTATCCCTCGCAACAATTATGACAAATTAACTTAGGGGGATACAAACTCTGACAATAGTTGGTGAAAGCTACATGGAATCCATTGAGTGAAGAAATGCTAGCAGGGGGTAAAGAATGGTACCATTTACACGCATCCCCTGCTAACGAGAACATGAACATCTTCAGTAACACATCCTCATGATGTATCTCCCACTGACACATGAATTCATGAAACTCACTGAGGTGCTGAGCAGGGTTGTCCTCTTCACACTTTCCAAATATGGGCAAATAATCGCCCCATTCATCCAGAGAGGGGACAACATTAGGAAAACCAGGAATAACAGAAAAATTAAAAGGAGCAAACCTACGAGCAAGGATTTTCTCCATATCGAACCAGTGGAGTCGCAAATCGATCCTTGAATCATGGAGTCACCAGGTGAAAGATGTGCATCTTCGAAAGTGTCTGGTCCTTGTTCACCATCAAAGGCTAGATATTAACATTATCGTTACCCCAGGAAACTTCTCAGGCTGAGAAAGCAGCCGCTGAAGCCTTCTCGAGAAAGCTCCTCTGGGTCATCTTTCAGGTGTGCCAACAGTGGCCACAACTGAAACAGTAAAGTGGAAACAATAGATTCGCCACAGTGGAGTCGCCAGGTGCACAGTAGCAATCTGAATAATTATGATTTCTGATGCACCTTCAGAATCAGTTGATCGTTGTCGTTCTGCCTAGGGAAAATCTTCAACTTTGTCCCCGGCAATGGCGCCAAAAATGTTAGTGCTGGAAGTCACTCCTGGATTGCTTGCAGAAGAAGAGCCCAACACCCATCAGTTTTTATGTCACGGTTTGATAAATGGGCGATAAAATGGGTAGAGACTCGAGGAGATATCGCTCCAACTCAGGGACTGGGTCTGGTATGTAAGGAACAAAAGAGGCCTTGATCTAACTTCAGTCAGGGAGTTGATTAAAGGGTGAAAAGGTGGAAGACTTAGGAGAAGAGTGAGAAAACTACCTCAAGCAACAGGCCTTCGAAGGCTTGAAGAAGAAAAACTCAGAATCCAAGATCCTCTTGGTCCAGAGCTTCAAGGAGCTGAAGCGTGACTCGACTGGATCCTCCAATTCCAAGTCGTTCAGCGTTAAGGAAATCACAGGAACCGATTAGAGACATTGCGACTGCTGCAGTGATCCAACCTACATCATCCTACAACAACGCAACTTGACTGGATCCTCCAATTCCGAGTTGCTCTAATATAGTGTAAACAAAGAAATGGAAAGAACTAACATCCATCAGGTAAGAAGTCTCAAGATTCCAGAAATAACCAGAAAACAGTGCTTCATTAGAGTTTTTACAACCGGGAGCCTAGCTCAACCATCGATCCTTTACAAAATGGTGAAAATGCCTACATATACTTGGATCTGACTTAGGCACTGAAGACGCGATCATATCATGAATTCAATGCTTGACGTTGGGGAGCTTCTCTATCAGGCGGTGTACGAAGACGCTAGACAAACTGCCCATGCAGTTGTTCGTCAGATGCAATCTCTATCAGGATGGGTTGTCAGTCCGCCTCTACGCTTGGTCGTTTCCTGGCCTTCTATTTATGGAAGAGGATAACGTTCAACCACCGTCAACCACCACATTAACTACTTCCTTGAAATTGGGAATGGCCTCGGTCAACTTTGTATTCGGACGATGTGGCATATTTTCTTTGGATACTTCTTTGTTGGACTGCTATGAGGGGAGGACATGGATGAGGCTGAGACGAGAGGCGTTGAGGTGGAAGCACTAGGTGGCGAAGAAACGGAGGCTGGGACACCAGATGGTGAGGCGATGTATCGCGAGAAGGTGACAATGAGGCCGCAATGTGATAGGTTGGTGACTGAGGACACAACACAGGTGGAAGTGGCGAAGAGTATGGAGGTACAGGTGGGTGGTAGAAAAAGGTAGAAGAGGAGCGGAATATGTGACGGGGGAAGACACATGGTGGAAGGCAGTAAGCGGAGGGAGCAGGAGATGTGACAAAAGGGGGTCCACTATTGCGTCGTGTGTCCTTTAGATGGATGGTCTAGATTTTTTTGAGATTTCTGGCACTGGGGGTTCACGATGCAACGCTTCTTAAAATCCTGATTGATCAAACCACGAGAACACGGATGTACGTCGTGTGCCCTCCAGAGGAACGGTCGAGATGGAATTTAATGCTAGAAGAGGGCTGCCTCCCTGATTAGGCTCACTTGACGTGACCGGGTGCTAGGACCACAGGCCCAGCTTCAAAGGCACTTATCAGCATTTCGGGGTTCGGGGTTTCGAAATGTGAAATGATGGGGGACTCTTACCCCTCGAACTCCCGATTGTCGACATGACATAATCACGCACCACGCGTCTTTATATAATATTACGCCTTCAGCGCTGACACTATGAAAATCCTGAAGGGCCCCACCCGTGGCTCAGATCGCGTGCCGCATGTCCTCCTGATCAATGGTCCTGATCCTTTCGGGATTTCCTACGCCGGGAGTTCATGATGTGCTTCTTCCTCGAAATCCCGATTGACAAGAAAACTGGGCCTTCTTGCATTCGCACCCTGAGCTTAGGGCAAATGGGTTTTCACACGCTTCCTTGCACTTTCCTCCTCTTTGACAAGAAATATCACTAACAGGCATGACTCTGGATGCTTCTGGCACTTTCGGGGTTCGGGGTTTCGAGATGCAAGATGACGGGGGACTTTTACCCCTCGAACTCCCGACTACTGATATGCCGACTTGACTAGATCTTGCGCCACGCGCGACTGGATCGGACGACCCAGATTTAGTCTTGAAATAGGGGTGCTTTTTCTGATGCTATATATCGGGTAACTTTATAGCCCCGAAATCCCGATGACCGCTGATATGTTTCGTCACTTAATTTTAGCCTGAACTGGACTTCTTCTGCGAGCTGCGCTCGACATTTATGGCTGTGGCCTTTGAATAAACTCACCTGACTGGCTTTCAAAATCCCACTTCCATGCGTTTACATCAGAGGCCTCAAATTGGAGAGGAAAACATCCCTGTACAAGAAATGTCGCTAACAACTCCAACCATCTTGCATCTATCAATAACCTCTATCAACAGTCTTCATTCCACTGGAAGATATCTCAAGACACTTCATCTTCTTTGGTGGTCACTCTGAAGTCTCTTTGAGTCCTCTGGCAGAAACCATCAGTCATTTCTAGCAGTTACATTGCAAAGTGCAACAGAATCCCTCCAATCATATTCAAATTCACCTGCACCATTGGATTGGATCCGTAGGGTCTTGTGTTTATTTCGCCATTCCACATTTCGGCATTTAGGAATTTCGACATTCCTGTGGTAAAGTTTCTTGACGCTCCATGTCACAATCCCCAAAACTCCGAAATGGAGCTTGGTTCTTCAAGCTCTTCTCTATAGCTCTTCGACGATGTGACCACTGGTGATGACCAAGCACTTATCCATAAAGAACTTTCGCAATTTCACCTTTCGGCATTTCGCATTTCAGAATTTCAGGACTCCTGTGATGAAGAGTCTCGGCTCTTGACTCCTCCAAATCCTGGTATCTAAAACTCTGAAATGGAGTCGAATTAATGGTCCATGATCTCCCTCTGATCAACGACTCAGGTTAGTCATGATTTCGCATCTTTGTTGATGTGTCTATTTCAGGATTTCGACATTTCGTATTTCACAACTTCAGGACTCCTTTGATGAAGAGTCACAACTCTTGACTCTTCCAACTCCCAATACTCGAACCTCCAAAATGGAGTCGGATCAATGGTCCATGATCTCCCTCTGATCAACGACTCAGATTAAATCGTGATTTCACATCTTTGTTGATGTGTCTGTTTTGGGATTTCGGCATTTCGTATTTCGAAACTTCAGGACTCCTGTGATGAAGAGTCTCTACACTTGACTCCTCCAACTCCCGGTATCTGAAACTCTGAAATGGAGTCATATCAACATATTTCGGTGTTTCACATTTTGCGATTTCAGCATACTTGTTGTGAGTGTTCTTGACACCTCCAAGTCCCGGTATCCAAAACTCCAAAATGGAGTTTACATCATGGTTTCACATTTCGAGATTTTGGCATTCTTGTTGTGAGTGTTCTTGACAGCTCCAATTCCCGGTATCCGAAACTCTGAAATCGAGTTTACAATTATGATATTTGCATGCCATCATAGCTATGGATCTTCCTTTCCTGCCTGTTTTCCATCAAATGAACAAGCATTCTTGCACTCTGCTTGCACCTCTACACTATCTCTTCTAGTCTTCACGAGCTTTCTCTACTGCGTCTCCCCAAAATAATTCGGGTGCTCGCCTGGCGCATTCTACCTGTACTCAATCCATCATCTCTGTTGTACTTTCCATCAATGAAAAGCATACGTTTCCTGTAAAACATGCCAACAATCTCCCCCTTTGGCATTGATGGCAACAAAGGCACCCGAACCTATTCTTTTCTCCCCCTTTGACATCAATGTCAAAGAAAACACACGCCCCCTAAGCTGTTGCAGTATTTTTTGGAGGTATCAGATATTCAATCAATACAAACTCCCCCTAACAAGATGGACTCTCTTAGGTGTGAGATGGGATGATAGCCAGCTTATCTCAGAGATATTCAAATGGTGTCTTGGCTAGGGGTTTAGTAAAGATGTCTGCAATTTGTTCGGTGGTTGGAATGTAATGGACCTAAACAATCTGATTGGTGACATTCTCTCTCAGAAAATGGTATTTTATGGGAATATGCTTGGTCTTGGAGTGGAATACAAAATTCTTGGACACATTGATGGCACTAGTGTTATCACAATGAATTGGGATCGGTGCAGCGTATTTTACCTCCAAGTCTACAAGTGTCTGAATCATCCATAATCCCTGAGTGCAACAAGTAGCAACATCAATGTACTCTGCCTCTATAGGTTATAAAGAAATAGAACCTTGCTTTTTACTCAACCATGCTACTAGAGAATCTCCTAAGAAGAACGCACCTCCACTAGTTATTTTCCTTTCATCCATGCAGTTATCCCAATCAACATCTGAGTAGACTGATAATTGAAAATTTTGATCCTTAGGATACCATAGGCCATAGTTCATTGTTTCTTTCAAATATTTGAATATCCTTTTGACAGCTAGCAAATGACTCTGTTTAGGTGCAGACTAATATCTTCCTACCATTCCAATAGCATGCATTATGTCTGAGCGAGATGCTGTGATGTACAACAGGCTGCCTATCATTGACCTATATGAACTTTGATAAACATCAGGTGAGTCATCATCCTTGCTTAATTTGCATCCAGTAATCATAGGTGTGCCCACAGGTTTAGAATCTTCCATTTGAAACCTTTTCAACATTTCTCTTAGATATTTTTCTTGAGAAATGAACATCCCTTCAGACCTTTGAGTAATTTGTAGACCAAGAAAAAATGATAGTTCACCTATCATAGACATTTCAAACTCAGACTCCATGGTAGAAGCAAACCATTGTACCATTGAATCCTTATTACATCCGAAGATGATGTCATCTACATAGACCAACATGATGAGCAAATCATTATCCTCTATTTTGATATATAGATTGTTGTCAATTGTTCCTCTCTTGAACCCTTTGTCTTTGAGATACGTATCCAATCTGTGATACCAGGCACGAGGGGCTTGTTTTAACCCATATAAAGCTTTCTTCAGCTTGCATACTAAGTCAGGTTTATCAGACAGTTTGAAACCCTCTGGTTGTTCCATATAGACTTCTTCATTTAAATCTCCATTTAGAAAAGCTGACTTGACATCCATTTGATAGACTTTAAACCTTTTATGACAAGCATAGGCAAGAAATATTCTGATAGCTTCTAATCTTGCCACGGGCGCAAATGTTTCATCAAAATCTAGTCCTTCTATTTGAGCATAGCCTTTACAGACCAATCTTGCTTTGTTCTTGACAACTTGTCCCTGCCCATTCAACTTATTCTTAAAGATCCATTTGGAACCAATGATATTTTTACCTTCAGGTCTATGAACCATCTCCCATGTATCGTTTTTCTCAATCTGATCAAGTTCATCATTCATTTCTTTAATCCAATGGTCATCTTTTCTAGCTTCATTAAAATTCTTGGGTTCCAGCATGGATATGAAAGCTATATGCGATTGTTCAGTGTCTTTGATTATTTTTCTCGTGGTTTGTACACCTTTGTCTTTTTCACCAATTATCTAACTTGCATGATCATTCTTTTGAGTGATTTTGGAGGAGGAATTTGAAGTTGTCTGTTGATTTGACTCTGTCTGAGTATCTGTGTCTTCATTTGATTCAAAGTATTTGTTTTTTGATTCTTGGACCTGTTCATCTTCATCTTTAGCTGTGTCCTCTGTAGAAGATTCTCTTGCTAGGATTCCTTCATCAACTTTTATGTCACTACAGTCAACCATTTTATGCACCCTCTTATTATAGCATCTATATCCTTTGCTGTTTGTATCATACCCTAAGAAGATACCTTCATCATCCCTGTCATCATATTTTCCAAGGTTCTCATCATTATTCTTTATGTAACATTTATTCCCAAAGACTTTGAAGTGTTTGATTGAAGCAGGTTTCCCATACCACAGTTCATAAGGTGTCTTGTCACTTTGTGGTCTAAGGTGGGATTTGTTAAGAACATGGACTGTTGTGTGTATTTCTTCTACCCAGTAGGTTTGACCAATGTTCTTCTCATTCATCATTGACCTAGCCATTTGTTGCACTGTTCTGTTTTTCCTCTCAACTACTCCATTTTGTTCTGGAGTTCTTGGGATTGTGTATAGCCCCATTTTTCTATTAGTGTGCTTACAAGTAGAACACATCACACACCACTTTACATATTTAGTTACAATTGCTTTCATTTGAGGCTAGTAACAAAATCTCTGCAAATGAGCCATAGTTTTTCCTACCCCAAAATGCCGCGACACAAGAGAAGTGTGAGCTTCTCGTATTACATGGACTCGTTCACTTGTAGGAATACATAGCTTTCCAAGATAGTAGATTAGTTTTCCCTACAGACAATAGTTCTCTACCTATGCACCAAGGGTTAGCTTCACATATAATTACTTAAAATATTCATCGATGGCATATTGTTCTACATATCTATCACGAGATAAAGAAGCATTCTTCGAAATAATAGAAGAAACAATAGGATGTCTAGAAAGCATATCAGCTACCTTGTTACTTGTACCCTTTTTGTACTTGATTACCAAATGAAATTGTTATAGAAAACCCATCCACCTGTAGTGTCAATATTGTTGCAATTTGGTCTGTTCTTGAAGATATTGTAAGGGCTGGTGATCTGTATGTATGATTGTTTCCTTCCCTAACAATTAGTGCTTCCATTTCTTTAGGCTCTGGACTAATGCATACAACTCTTTATTAGATGTAGAATAGTTAACAACAACTTGGTTAAAAGTTTCAGAGTGGTAACAGATAGGATTACGATATTGCATCAATACTGCACCCATGGCATATCCATTGGCATATGTCTCGATCTCAAAAGGATGTTGAAGATTCAATAGTGCTAATATTGGTGTGGTACTGATCTTCTCCTTCAAAATGTTGAAAGATTTTTGTTTCTTTCCTTCCCACTGAAAAGTGCTCTTCACACTGGTTAAGGCATGCAAAGGAGATTATATAAAGGAGAAATTGGGAATGAATCTCCTCCAATACTGGACTATACCTAAGAAGATTTGGAATTCAGTTACACTCTTTGTCTCAGGATATTTTAAAATTACATCAATTTTGGAAGGATCAATTTTCAATTTTCCTCCTCCTACAATATGACCTAAGTACACAAGTGCAGTCTTGCCAAATTCACATTTAGACAATTTTACATACAACTTTTCCCTTTGCAAAGTATCCAATACTTGCTTTACATGCCTCACATGTTCATCCCAAGTCCCGCTAAAAACAAGAATGTCGTCTAAATATACAATCACAAAGTCATCTAGGAAAGGCCTGAATACATCATTCATCACATGTATGAAAGTTTTTGGAGCATTAAAAATCCAAAATTGCATAACTAACCACTCAAACAATCCATGTTCGGTTTTAAATTCGTTTTTCCATGCATCCTGTTCTGCGACTTTGATTTGATGATATCCACTACATAAATCCAACTTAGTGAAATAAACAGCATTCTTCAATTGATCAAGTAAATCATCTATACGAGGAAAAGGGTATCGATGTTTCACCACAATTTTATTTAAATCCCGATAATTGACACACATTCTCCATATGGCATCCTTATTTAGCACCATCACGATTGGAGAACCACAATTATATGAACTGGGCCCAATGACCCCTTGATCCAATAAGTCATGTACCTGCTTTTTTATCTATTTCATCTCCACAACTGACATCCTTTACATTCCCACATTAGGAAGAGGAGAATCCTGCTAAAGATGCATCTCATGTTGGATTTACCTCTTAGGAGGTAATCCATCTGGTTCCTAAAAAATATCATCATACTTATAAACAATATCAATTAATTCATTTTTATGAGATGGATCACACCCTTGGAAATCATCGGATGTCCCAACATCTTTCTCTCTGATGACCATGAGTACATATCTCTTATTAGTGTTTATGAGTCTTTTCATTTTCCCTGCACTAACAAGTGTTTTATTTACCCTCATGTTGTGAGATCTAACAATATATTCCACTCCCCCTTTAGTAAGGTGGTATTTGTTTTCATGACGAAAGAAGATTTATTTTCTATCATAAAGATAAGGACTTCCCAACACTATGCCACATATATCAAGTGGTACAACATCCAAATCCACTTCATCAATCAACTTTGAAGCAATAGAAAATATGATCCTACATTTTTTGGTAACATTAAGTTTTGATTTATCACATACCCAACCAATAGGATAAGGCTTCGGATGTGGTTTTGTTTCAAGACCCATCTTCTTGATAAGTGATTTGGATATTAAGTTTACTTGGGAACCTGGATCAAATAATATATCTATCTTAGTATGTTTAGATACAAGTATTATATGAAATAACTCATTCCTATTTCGTTCATCAACATTAGATTCATCATTGGAACTTGAACTAGCATGAAGAGAACCTTTACCTTGTACTCCAACCATTGTGATCTTTCCCTCATCTCCTGAATCAGAACCAATATCTTGCTGCACTGTAGCAACGGTCTTTGTCTTCTCCTTTCCACCGAACTATTTCAGTTTCTTTTTTGGATGTAGTTTCCAATAGTCTTATTCATCGTGACCTCTCTTCTTGCAATGAGTGAAAGATGTTTTTCCTCCTTCTCTCATTACTGTAGCGGTCTTCTTGTCCTTCCTTTTAAACTTATGAAAAATATTTTGTGGGAAATTGGAAGGTTTCTTTGTGGGATCTTCTTGAACATGTTTCCCCCTATTCTAATGGTGAGTGGCTTGCACACAAACGTTGTCAAGACTAGTGGGATTAAACAAGAGCAAAGTATGAAGAATATAACTGTGAAGTGTGCCAATATACTTCATTAAAGTTTCATAAGAATCAAAATGAATGTTCAATGCAAGAGCTTTCTTCCTAAATTCTTCTGTGAAACTTTGTACAGTTTGACCTTTGCTTTGCCTTAAAGTTTTCCATTCCATCATTGCTTTATGTAAATACCCTAATTTATAAAAATGCTTCCTTATCGCTGATTTAAATTTTGACCATGAGGAAAGAATATTACCACACTTATGTCTTGAATCTTTCTCTCCCACCATACAAGAGAAGTGCCTTCCAACCAAAGAGAAGCCAGTTGCACATTAAATTCCTATTCATCAATATGTTGGACACAAAAATACACTTCAACCTGTCGGATCCAATTATGTATCTTTTCAAGATTAGCATCTCCATTAAACATAGGTAAATGAAAATTTTACATCAAGATTTAATAATGGTTTCTTAAAAGAGGCGTTATGACTAGAATGATGAGAATGCTCGGAGGAAGAAGAAATAGAACTGGAAGGTGAAGACGGAGGCTCAGGAGGATCTCCTCCATCCCCTTGGTTTACGGAAGAATCATCATCTACATGTGCTTACTTTTTCTTCCCTTTATTCTTCATCCTCTTCTCGTAATCTCGATACATTCGTTTGGCCATTTATGACATGAGATAAAAGAACATGTGAAAGTTTTTCTTCTATTCATCACGCTTGTACTCTTCTGCCATTTTCTTCCTTCGGGATGCACAACCAACTTCGGGATTGAAAGTATTAAGAGTTCCTTCACCTTGCTTATTCTTGGCCCCAGTAAGCATTCACACTCAACAATTCAAGTAAGAGACGATCGCTCTGATACCAACATGATTTGGGATCTTTGTTGGGTGTGTGTTATATTCTTTGCATGTGTGTGTGTGTGGGTGCGTCAGATACAACAACTGTGTCTGACGATCCCTTCACCTA